>JAODAL010017265.1:0-78270 GCA_025379985.1 Phyllomedusa bahiana | reverse complement strand
CAGGAGGTAACTCAGGATCAAAACAGGATAAGTAATGTATGTACACAGTGACTGCACCAGCAGAATAGTGAGTGCAGCTCTGGAGTATAATACAGGATAAGTAATGTAATGTATGTACACAGTGACTGCACCAGCAGAATAGTGAGTGTAGCTCTGGAGTATAATACAGGATGTAACTCAGGATCCGTACAGGATAAGTATGTATGTACACAGTGACTGCACCAGCAGAATAGTGAGCGCAGCTCTGGAGTTTAGTACAGGATGTAACACAGGACCAGTACAGGTTAAATACTGTAATATATGTGCAATGTAACATGACAAAAATTGTCATGTACATTGTCATGCTGGTGACTCGCATGGTTAGCAGGCGCTGACCTACTCACTGCATTCACCACTGCTCTTCCCTGTGTCATCTTGCTGACGCTGCTTCTCTCTCCATGCTGCAAACATTTCAAGCACTGCTACATCCTGCTGTTGCTGGATAGTCGCCACTCTGCTATAGGGAGGCGCGGCCAGATTCTCCTGGAATTTAAAGCCATGGTGTCTGGCAGTGTTTTGCTTTCTTTGCCTATCCTCCGCCATCAGTAGGTATATTAGGAAGCCCCTTCCTCCACTAGTTCAGAGACTGCTCTGGAGTGACACCTGATGATTGCCCTAATTCCCAGTCTATTCTCACCATCAGAGGCTGTAGTGAAGACCAGGTTGCCACTTAGTTAAGCTCCTCCAGGGTAAGCCTGGCAAGTGGCGCAGTGGGTCCACTAAAGACGCTATACAGATGCTGCAGTGTCGGCTATTGGAAAGGTCTTTCTGCCCCGCAAATAGAGTCTTATAAACGGCACATGGTGGTTGAGGCACGTGAGCACACCTCTGGGCCACGGGGACTAAGGAACCTTCATTCTCAATTTTGTTCTATTTGATTTTGAAAATAGAACATCTGATGGATAAACAAACAAGTGTCTGACAATCAGGAGAGCCGCACATCAGTCCCTTACATGCACCACTTATCTCGATAATCCGTTCTTCTAAACAATCTGTCTCAGTATCCCAGGGACCTGTCAAGATTCCAAAGACAATGCTTCTCCAAACATCCTCTAGCAGCCTCTGCTTATACAGTATAAGTGTATAAGTGTTTGAGTACTGCAGAGATTCCCCAGCCGTATGTCCTGCTGCATTTTCCATATTCTTACACTATGTTACTTGCTACAATATAATAGAGATACATACAGTGAGTATGGAAAGTATTCAGACTCCTTTCAATTTTTTCACTCTGTGTTTCATTGCAACCATTTAGTAAGAAGTTCATTTTTTGGCTCATTAATGTACACTCTTCCCCCCTCCCTCACCCTGAAAGAAAACAGAAATGTAGATATTTTTGCAAAATTTATTAAACAAGAAAAACTGAAATATCACATGGTCATAAGTATTCAGACCCTTTGCTGGACACTCAACATGCTGTCAATTTCCTTCTGTTTCCTCCTTGAGATGGTTCTACTCCTTCATTGGACTCCAGCTGTGTTTAATTAAACTGATGAGACTTGATAAGGAAAGGCACATACCTGTCTATATAAGACCTCACAGCTCACAGTGCATGTCAGAGCACATGAGAATCATGAGGTCTAGGGAACTGCACAATGAGCTCAGAGACACAATTGTGGCGGCGAGGCACAGATCTGGCCAAGGTTACAAAAGCATTTCTGCAGCCCCAAGGTTCCTAAGAGCACAGTGGCCTCCATAATCCTTAAATGGAAGAAGTTTGGGACGACCACAACTCTTCCTCGACCTGGCCGTCCAGCCAAACTAAGCAATCATGGGAGAAGAGCCTTGGTGAGAAGGTAAAGAACAACCGCAAGATCACTGTGGCTGAGCTCCAGAGATGCAGGAGGGAGATGGGAGAAAGCTCACCAGTCACCTATCACTGCAGGGTCCAGCAGTCGGGGCTTTATGGCAGAGTGCGGCCGACCGAAGCCTCTCCTCATTGCAAGACATATGAAAGCCGCAGACAGTTTACACATGAAGGATCCCAGACTATAAAGAATAAGATTCTCTGGTCTAATGAGACGAAGATTGAAACTTTTGGTGTTAATTGTAAGCGGTGGAGAAAACCAGGCCCTGCTCATCACCTGCCCAATACAAAACCCAACATGACACATGGTGGTGGCAGCATCATGCTATGGGGGCAGGGATAGGACAACTGGTTGTAATTGAAGGAAAGATGAATGCGGGCAAGTACAGAGATATCCTGGGTGATAACATTTCAGACCTCTGGACCTCAGACTGGGCCGAAGGTTCTTCTTCAGCTAAAATAACAAAGCAGAGGCTTCAGAACCCAAATCTGTGCCTATTCTTGACTTGGGCCCCGCCAGAGCCCTGACCTGAACCCAAAAGGAGCATCTCTGGAGAGACTTGAAAATGGCGTCCACCAACGTTCACCATCCCAAACCCGAGGGAACTGGAGAGGATCTGCAAGGAAGAATGGACGAGGATCCCCAAATCCAGGTGTGAGAAACTTGTTACATCATTCCCAAGAAGACTCATGGCTGTACTAGCTCAAAAGGTGCTTCTACTCAACACTGAGCAAAGGGTCTGAATACTTATGACCATGTTATTCCAGTTTTTCTTGTTTAATAAATTTGCAAAATATCTACATTTCTGTTTTTTTCTTTCAAGATGGGGGAGGTGGGGTGCAGAGTGTACATTAATCAGCAAAAAATGAACTTTTTGGATCTTACCAAATGGCTGCAATGAAATAAAGAGAGAAAAATGTAAAAGCATCTGAATACTTTCCGTACCCACTGTATCTATAATGCAGCAGAACTGATATCGTCATATGGGGCAAGTGATCACCAATTCATGATTTTCAGTTAGCAATATTTATTTACAGCTAATGAACAGGATGGTGATGCACAGCCAACAAGTGTGCTGCAAAAATGTACAAGGATTAGTGTGAATTACCATAGTATTGCAAGGCAATTTTTAAGTGCATTTTGCTATGAAGAAAAATAGAGCCCCCAGCTGTTCTCGAATTGCTTGTCTGAGTCTTCATTTATCTCCTTGTGATGTTTTCTGTGTAAGTTGTTCTTTTCCTGTGCTGTTTGTAGCCTCCCTTCTCTGCAGCCGAGCAGCAGCATTTCCAGTTTAAAAATTGTTTCTCTTTGGTCTGTAGAATCCCAAACGCCAGGATCCTGTCCTTTGTTTTTTGTACCTTTCTCCCTCCCATTTTCAGTGCTTGTCCCCTCTTTCCTGCCTCAAGTTGAAAGGCTTGTGTGAGGCTTCAAATGCGGCCTTGAAAACAGCGACACTCATTTGGTCACTGGACCTCCAGGGCTCCACACAGAACTGTTTCTTGTTTGTAGAGACACAGAAGTACTGTGCTTCCTGTCATCAGACAGCTAATGCAACACTGGAGGAAACTCAAAATGTAATAAAAATGCTGTCTATACTTGAGTATAAGCCGAGTCCTGATACTTGAGTCACTGTCTGGGTCAGAGGCTGCCATGGCCTGGGTGCCGGAATGTATACTTCAGCTGTATGTGACTCCTCTGGGAGCGCATACAGCTGACTCGAGCCCACAGCTTCCGGGCGCTGTCATGGCCTGGGCGCTGTCGGCGATCTTTTCAGCTGTATGCACTTTCTATGGGAGCACACACAGCTACCGCTGCAGAGCCGAGAGCAAGGGCTCCGGAAGACCACAGGCAGACTTGCGGCCTTCCTGGAGTATCCCTCACAGGCGGTTTGCTATGTCATCACACTACCTGATGACATCACGCTCTCTGTGCCGGCAAGAAGACAAGAGCAGGGAGTCAGAGCAGCAGGGGAGAGAGGTAAGTACTTGTATTTCTTTTTTTTTATAAAAAAAAAAAAAACCTTCCTATACCTGCCTATGGGGGACATTTATCTGCCTAAACCTGCCTATACCTGCCTATGGAGGACATATACTTGCCTATGGGGGACATATACCTGCCTATGGGGGACATATACCTGCCTATACCTGCCTATGGAGGACATATACCTGCCTATGGGGGACATATACCTGCCTATGGAGGACATAAACCTGCCTATAAATGCTATCGGGGACATATACCTGCATATACCTGCCTATGGGGGATATCTGCCTACCTACAACTGCCTTTGGGGGATATATACCTGCATATACCTGCCTATGGGGGACACATATCTGCCGACAACTGCCTATGGGGGACATTAAACTGCCTATAACTGCCTATGGGGGACATATACCTGCCTATGGAAGAGATGTAGCTGCCTGTACCTTGTTATGGGGGCATATACCTGCCTATGGGGGGGCATATACCTGCCTATACCATTTTTATTTTTGAAATGTACCAGTAGCCGCTGCATTTTCCACCCTAGGCTTATACTCGAGCAAGAAGTTTTCCCACTCTCTTGTGTCAATTGTAGGTGCCTCGGATTATATTCAGGTCAGCTTATACTCAAGTATATATGGTACATTAAAAAATACAGAATTATTGGAGAGGGATTATTCAGTGTCTATGAGACAGGATGGAGAGCACTAAGCAACAGCCAGATAATAATAATAGGGCAGGGAAAGTCAATGGTTGCTTGCAGCATTATCCAAGTAAATGAATCTAGCTCCAAAGGGATCAAGTGATCACAGGGGCATATGTGTTCTAAAAAGGGAAACATTACTGTACCCTGTTCTATGCTACTATATGAGGTATATCTGTAGAATAATTAGAGACATTGAGAAATATCCATTAGGCTGTTAACCTAATGCATACTAATGTGAAACAAGAGACAACAAGGCAAGCTAATCCCTAGTAGAGATCTACCATGTATAGCGGTGTAGGAAGAAGGCAGGGTTAGAATTAGGTGGAGAATGGAGTTTAGAGAAGAGAAATGATTATCTTTTAACATGTAGGGAAAGATAAATGAAGACTATTAACAAATACATTGCTGTGCTGGTTTTGCTTTGTTAAGGAGATAAAGAAGATTTTATCTACTGCTAGTGTTCACAAGTTTCCCTTGGTTAATTACCATCTCTCTCTTCCTTCGCTCTTATCTGATTGTTCCATGCTGCCATTGGACCATGGTGCAGTTGCTCCCTCTTGAGTCTTATCTCCAGCACAGGAGCTTGTTTACCTAAATTAATGAGAAACTTTAACCCTTAGAACTCTGCAGCTTTGTGCACTACAGTTTATATACTTCCTACAGTCATGTCAGTGTAACAGGAATAGCTAGGAATAGCAGAGCTGATATGGCAATCACTGCAATACACCCACCCACAGCCTGACCAGGAAGTGTGAGACTAAAGTTGCCTGTGGCTCTGTGAAACTGCATGGTGAGATAATCCCTTTAAGTTTTACCACTCCTCTCTAGAGCTCTCCCGGCTACATCAGTTCCTGACCCTCCCACATGAGTACCTATCCACTCTATCTATTTTGTTCTTGGTGTCCAGGTGGGGATTTACCATTTACACAATAACTCATGCAGGGTTGACACTTTTTGTTAGAGAAGTGTTTGGTTTTTTTGGTTGATGGTGGATCCATAGAAGGTATGATGAGCCTGCTTATTCTGAGAGGTTCTCAAATGAAATGGATGGTACTGGATGGTTCCTGCTGGGCTGGAGAATCAGCAATTACTGACATATTTTGTACACTGACACAGAATCAGACTAGAAAGTCTTCTTGAAATCTCTGTGGCTAAGAAAAGAGGCTACTGTGGCCGTCAGCTCCCACATCACACAGCGTCCAGTGACGAGCCGGACCGGGCCCCGCCCCCCTCGGGGGAGGCGCGACATGACCCGGCTCGATGGGCGTGTCCGGAGCGCATGACGCGTTCGGGGGGCGTGGCTAACGTTGCGGGCGTGCGGGCGAGGTTATTTAAGCCCCGCCTGTCGGCACTGAGGAGCAGACAGCGCGGCGTGGGAGTGAATAGTCCCGCCCAACCGCCCCAAAAAGGGGGTTATAGTTGTTTGGGGGTCAGAAAGGGAAGGGGAAGGTGCGTATGTCATCGTGGCCGTAGGTGGCTGAAGTTCTTGGGGTTGGATGAATAACTGGGGAGGGAGTCCTTCGGGATAGGATTCACTCAGCATTTTGGTATTGGGTCGGCCCGGCGAAGGGGGGCTCCTTCAGGATGTTATCCCGGAGGAGCAAGATGGCGGAGCCATAAAGTATGGCTTTTGGGCCCGCGAGCCAGTGGAGTACGGCTGGGGGTAACGGTGGTTGTTCCCTTCGGGGAGTTTGGTCGCCGGGCCGATGGTAGCTCCAAGGACCTCGGCCCCATGGACGGGTGTGTCTTGGTTGTTGGGGATAGTGTTTTGGGGAGGTGTATATATATATATATATATTAGATACATTGGTTAAAATGGAGCTTTAGGTTTTGGGGTAAGGGTATGTGGCTGTACATATTCACTTATTTATATATATATATATATATATATATATATATATATATATATATATATATATATATATATATATATATATATATAGTTAGGGAGTTGTTATTTATGTATTTATACTGGTTGTTATATTTATATGTTTGTATTGTTAATAAAACGGCTGCTGTGGCCAATTCATTCCAAGTCGGTAGTCAGTGTCATCATTGGTGGGGCAACGGGAGCGAAGGGACAAAGGAAGAGGAAAAGGGAAAAAAGGGAGGGGGTGGTCTGGCTGTGCGTGTGACTTGACAGGTGAGTAGGTCAAAGCTACCTCAGCGATGCCTCGGGGTCATGTATAACTATTGGGGTGTTTGGGGCCAAACAGTCTACATAGTCTCTTTAGTAGCTGATAGCTTCCTGTGTTTTTACAGAGTAGCACCACGCACTATACTTGCTGTATCGGATCCTGGCTGCATTAGTATTTTCCCACATTATTTCCTATGAGAGACAGAATGCATAACCGATACGTAAAATGAATCAGTTATGCCGTGTCATATTGCTTGGTTTCTGTACTCTGTCTTTGCACCCGTGGTCTGTGGTGGGGTCCAATTTGTAAAAATTCATTACTAGCAGCTGTAGGTGGTCTTCCCGCAGGGAGCTCTGGTGGGAACTGTAGTGTGCTGGGTCACTATGGGGACCTCTGAGGCTGCAGATACACACAGACGGCAATTTGGCAGCTAAGAACTGTTCTTCAATGCAACCCATAGGAGGACAGTGAGTCACACGTAACTTTCATCTAATTTTACGAGAAGTGTCCTGCAATAAAAATCCAGCAGAAAGATATAAAGAAAGATGCCCAATAGTCACTAATGAGGTTGTTCATATTGGAAAAGATTCTTTGTGTAGCCTTTAGCATTACAACGTACACTATAATTCAATGGGTGCCCATTTTTACTTTTAATTAACAAATAAACTTTATTTGTAGGATAATAACTAGGTACAGTTATACAGACACGAGCTATAACATGAGAACATCAATGTAGTCTCAGTAATGGACATCAGGTCATAATGTTACATAAATTCTATTATACATTAGGTTATGTTCACACGGCTTATTTTGGTGCGCATTCCGCTGCGTATTTCGCCGTATATTGCGTGTTATATAATTGCGTGCCGCAATTACAGTAACCCATAGCTCTCATAGAGAACTATGGATTACGCCTCACCCCCCCCCACCCCCGTGCGCATACAATACTATTGTATTGTATGCGCAGGGAGATAAGTGACATGTCAACTATTCGCGGCGATTACGCGCCGTGAGTAATGCATGTCAATGGGGACGGCGGGCTGACGGCCCCCCGTT
Organism: Phyllomedusa bahiana; assembly: GCA_025379985.1. Lineage (NCBI taxonomy): Eukaryota > Metazoa > Chordata > Amphibia > Anura > Hylidae > Phyllomedusa > Phyllomedusa bahiana. The sequence goes on along the minus strand of JAODAL010017265.1, from coordinate 70,549 downwards.
CTTTGGGAGTAAGCGCTGATCAGCGCGACTCCCAAAACACCCGGCGTATTGTGGCGCGTACTGTACTATTACGCCATGTGATCATACCCTTACCAACAAAGCCTGTGTAACCATTCAGGAAGGTACCCAAATATAAATGCAGAATAGGAGCTGAATACTCTCCAACATAACTGTGTGGATTAGATAAGATGATAAAGAAAGGAAAACATCAAACATTTCTACTCTCGCAGGTCGTCAGAGTTTGTATTTGAGTGTGACAGAGGCCGTGTTCACACGGCTTATTCCCGACGGATTTGTGAGCCGGATTGCGCTCACAAATCCGCCATGAATAAGGGGCGGGACGGGGGCGGGGCCGGAGCGCGGCGGGGGCGCCTCTCCCCGGCCCCATAGACAATGCATTGTTTACGGCGCGTACGCGCCGTAAATAATGTGCATGTCAGTTTCTCCCCCCGCGGCGCATTCGCCGAGCGGGGAGGAGCGACGGAATCCACTGTTCTCTATGAGAGCAGTGGATTACCGTAATGACAGGGACGGATTGGCGCCGTACTGCAGCGCCAATCCGACGCGGAGTACAGCACCAATCCGCGGAGAAATAAGCCGTGTGAACAAGGCCTAAATCTAACAATATTGGCGTGGGAAGTGTAACTAAATGAGTTTGACTATCATGTTATATATACCTATGAACCATTATCAAATGCAGATAAAGCAACATACAAGGTTCTAGGGCCTCGGTGGATCCTCATATGACAGGGCCTAGGAAGTACAATTTTTAGTAGATACTTGTATCAGAGCTGGGAGGCTTGTGGGACCCCACCTTCTGAGCTACATATGACCCTCATCAATTTCTTACAATAAGGGCGCTTTTACACGGTGCATTTTTTTGTGCAGAAATGGACAACATTAATTACTGTGCATTTCTGCACAAAAACTGCATCAAAAACCGCACCAAAAATGCACCAAAAACGGGCCGTGTGAAAGCACCCTAACACTCTTATTCACAATCAGAGGAAGTAAAGGTGCTTACACAGGCAGATTTGTTTTTGGTGCGTTTTTGGATGTGTTTTTTGTGTAGAAAGGCATTGCAATTAATTCTGTACATTTCTGTAAAAAAAAAAAAAAAAAAAAAACATTGGGGCAGATTTATCAAGGCAGTTGTGCCAGAATTCTGTCTCAATTTGCGGCAAAAAATGTAAAAAGGGGCGTGGTTACACATAAAGGGGCGTGGCTTAATTGCGACAAGAAATGCGCCTGGATGTGCGACCAAATTCTGGCGTAAAAGTAAGCCAACTTAAAGATGGTACAAACTGAGACTAGACAGTTCTAACCTGCGCCAGATTTATCAACACTATGATAAATGTGGCGCATTGTAAGACTGTCTAGTCTAAGTTTACACTGTCTAAAAGTAAGACACTTTTGATAAATCTGCCCCACTGTGTGAAAGCACCCTAAACCTGTATATAACTAGTCCTGCTTTTGGCTAAGAAATTGTATCCAGTGTAGACAATGCTCTGTGAACTAAATAGCGTGGACTCCAGACTCATACATTGTACATAGCTAGTCTTGCTCTCAGTTGAGAAGTGGATACAATTTGTTTCCAATCTAGATTATGCTGTGTGAGCAAAACACATCAGCAGCAGCTGCACAAATCTCTCTGTTAATTTCCCACAATGTATCAGTCCAGAGACCAGGTTGTTTAGCTCACAGAGCATTGTCTAAGGGTGCTTTCACACGGTGCGTTTTTGATGCGTTTTTTGTGCAGGAAGGCAGAGCAATTAATGCTGTACATTGCTGCACAAAAATCGCGGTAAATTCGCGGTAAAATCGCGGTAATTACTGCGATTTTTGTGCAGTAATGTACAGCATTAATTGCTCTGCCTTCCTGCACAAAAAACGCATTGAAAAAACGCATCAAAAACGTACCGTGTAAAAGCACCGTGTGAATTCAACGCTATCCACTGCTCAGCTGAGAGCAGGACTACCCATGTACAATGTATCAGTCTGGAGTCCAGGCTGTTTAGCTCACAGAGCATTGTCTAGACTGGATATAATTGTATCCACTACTCAGCTGACAGCAGCAGTAGCTATGTACAATGTATCAGTCTGGAGTCCCGGCTATTTAGCTCACAGAGCATTGTCTAGACTGTATTCAGTTGTATCTGCTTCTCAACCAACAGCAGCATTACTGCTGTATCAGTCCAGGCTGTTTAACTTGCAGAGCATTGTCTAGACTGGGTGCAATGTTGGCGACTTGTCAGGTGTATTGTCTCTAAATGTAAATAAAACTATTCTTATTCACTGACAGCAAACCAATATCTTAAAATAATGGTGTGAAATCAAAAGAATAAGGTACATTAGAAACTTGTAGCGCTTTTCATGTATTTACGGCTTAATTTTTATTTACAGAGAACTGGAAACCCTCTTAAACACCTACGGAACCCAGCACCTCAAATTTTGGGCATCCAAAGTATTGGTCCTGTCCCTGATATATTTACATTGGCTGAGAAGAACCTTACTGACGGTATGTGTTTCTTGCTTTTGGGTCTATGAGAAATGTACTTAGGCTGGTGAAAATGTTTGTGGCAGATCTTGTGAGTGACCATCTGGCGTTAAACATCTAAAGTCAGCAAATACTGAGCGTCAGTGGCTGTTTTCAGCTGCTTTCGAGCTTTGCCGGGGTCTGCTCCACACATCATCTACAACAACTTGTGGAACAAATCTTTCCATATGAGTCATCCCCATTCAGATGCATTGCAGGTGGGGGCATGAGTGTGGGCAGACATCAATTATACGACTGCTCTGCCGCTCCTGCTGTGCTGTTCATACTGTGCAAGGGTTAAGAGAACTTGTGAGAACACTGTGCACTTCTATGATGGTTCTTGCTTGTTCCTCCATCACTCGGATGCAATCGGAGTAGAGTATGTATTACGCTATTAAGTGTGGAGAATTTTCCATCTAGAAGCTGCAAAAAAAAATTAAAAAAATCAGGACTAAAAAATATAAAAATTTCTACATGACATAATGCAGGCAGCATGATATAGATCAGGAGGAGCTGAGCAGATTATTATAGCTTTGTGGGGAGATATTTAGTAGAACTTATAATTTATTCACTTAACTCCTTAACGACCGCCCACCGTCTTCTGACGTCGCTGCAGACATCGGAGTTTGCGGAGCCCGGCGCTGCAGCAGCGCTTGGAACAGGGCTGTACTACACAGTCCTGATCCCAGCACAGCTCCTGCAAGTACCGGGGAGCGGGGTAAACCTCCGCAACCCGGTGCTTTAACCCTTTGATTGCCGTAGTTTGTCACCGCAGCGCAATCAAAGGGTTTCCCTGCTCTGTCGGGTGAGTGGGACACCCAGTGACCCGACAGAGCCCAAGGAATGGCTGAACAGTCAGCCCTGGAGACCTAGAGTAGCCCTAGGGCTGTCTATGTAAGAAGCCAGCAATCAAGGCAGACTGTGTGCTGCCCTGATCGCTGCCTGCGTCAAACTGACACAGATTATAATGTATTAGCATATATTAATATGCTAATATATTACTAAGTGTAAAAAAAGAAAAAATAGTAACAGTTCTCCCTTCATGGGATTTAAAAAAAAAGTAAAAAACATAAAAAGTGTATAAAAATAAATAAATAATAAAATAAAAATAAATATTTAATGAAAAATAATTGTGCATAGGAGGCAAAAACTAAAAAAAAAATTCTGGTCATTAACTACTTTTCAGTCGTTCGGCTTAAGGGGTTAAAGGGAAACTACAATCAAAATTTTTCTTTTGACATATTGACAATATGGGACTATAATATGGATTCTCTTTTTTTAATTGGGTGTTTTTTGTAATTTTTTTTTAAGTTCCTCTATGCACTTTACTCTCTCTGATCTTCCCTTTGTGAGCTCTAATAGCACAGCAGTGAGAAGATTGCATGATGGTCTTTTTTCAGGTGGGCTATGTTCTAAGAAATGTAAGTATTATCAGTAATAACCTGATAAGTGTGAAGAAACCCCCTCCCCAGTGCAGAAAAAAAAAAGATTAGCCCATTTCCTTTCATGTATTGCTGATAATTGCACCTAATGGCCTAGTGGTTCTAGTCTAATGTTATCTAACCCTGTCGAGAGAACAATAGAGCAATCATTATGTCATTACCTACTATTTGTAATTAGGCTATAGAGAGATAAGCAGCAGATGAAGTAAAGTGAGATTACTCTGCCCTGCCAAACAAAGAGCTGGAGAAGGACAATATTTTATATGTAATTTTTAATTAGGACTGCCGAAATAATAAAAATATTGCCAAAAATTCATTAAAATATATATAAATATTACCAAAATGAGGCTATAGAGAGATAAGCAGCAGCTGAAGTGAAATAAGATTAGTCCGCCCTGCCATTCCAGAGTCTTATCTAAAATGTTAAATAGCGCGGGATGATGCCTGCGCCATCCCGCTCTGTAACCGACGAGTGTTACCTGCAATTAGCAGCTGTCACCCGCCGGCTATATAGCAAAGCTCCTTACCAGTACTCATATCTCATATGCTGGTAAGAGGTTATGCACCTAGGTTTTGCATCAAACATTCATAAATGTGTTTAATCCTATGAATGTGGTGCAGTGCCCCAAGAATGCTCCCACATCTTTGGCGCATTACAAATTGTCGAGGCCGGCGCCGACTGTGCCGAAATTTTGAGTGCGACTGTTCATAGATCTATAGAACATGGCTACAACAGCTTTTGGTGCAAAGTACGTCAGAAAATGCATTCATACTTGTCGCCCTAGTACAGCATTTGTTTTTACCTCTTCTGATAGGAGGAGAGGTCTTTTTGATAAATTTGCTAAATCAACCCTTTCAGAAGACTTGCATTGTTTGATTGGCTGAATGTGCATTAGGACTTCTGATATTATCCAGCAGCAGTCAGAAAAAGGTCTGCCTCAAAGTGATGTATGTCTAGAAAACAGTCTACTGCTGAAATCCCACATAGGTGTTCTATGGAGGTATACAGACTGGTTACATCCCATGTCACAAGAATACTGATGGGGAGAACCGGGGATAGTGCTTTGATTTTGTCTAGGAAATGTCTGGTGTCAAGTAAAAAAAGATGTGGTAGTGTGAACTAGGGTGTCAAGATCTTTTCCAGAAAAATAGAGAAGGGGATAGGACAGAATTGATGGTACTGTAGGTCCGTTGATGCTTCTATAGGTCCGTTGATGCTTCTATAGGTCCGTTGATGCTACTATAGCTACGTTGATGCTACTATAGCTACCTTGATGCTTCTATAGGTCCGCTGATGCTACTATAGGTCCGTTGATGCTTCTATAGGTCCGTTGATGCTACTATAGGTCCGTTGATGCTACTATAGGTCCGTTGATGCTACTATAGGTCTGTTGATGCTACCATAGGTCTGTTGATGCTACTATAGGTACGTTGATGCTACTATAGGTCCGTTGATGCTACTATAGGTCTGTTGATGCTACTATAGGTCCGTTGATGCTACTATAGGTCTGTTGATGCTACTATAGGTCCGTTGATGCTTCTATAGCTCCGTTGATGCTTCTATAGCTCCGTTGATGCTACTATAGGTCTGTTGATGCTACTATAGGTCTGTTGATGCTACTATAGGTCTGTTGATGCTTCTATAGGTCCGTTGATGCTTCTATAGGTCTGTTGATACTACTAAAGGTCCGTTGATGCTTCTATAGGTCTGTTGATGCTTCTATAGGTCTGTTGATGCTACTATAGGTCTGTTGATGCTACTATAGGTCTGTTGATGCTTCTATAGGTCCGTTGATGCTTCTATAGGTCTGTTGATACTACTAAAGGTCCGTTGATGCTTCTATAGGTCTGTTGATGCTACTATAGGTCTACCTGGAGGTTTTACCAGATCCTTATGGATTTTAGGAAGTACATAAACACAGGAGTGATTGGTTGTTGGTTAGTCAGGAACTCTGGAGTCTATTGTTTGAGAAGTAAGGCGGGTTTGGATGGTGTTGGAAATCAGTTGACGAATGCATGTGGTGGGGTCTCTGTCCAGTGGCAAGTAAATCGTGGAGTCTGCCAATTGGCAGTGAATTTCTTCAAGTTATAGTATTTTGTCCATCACACGATGGCACCTCCTTGGTCCACTGGTTAGATGATTATGTCATGGGCTGTGCTGAAATTATTGAGTGCTTGGTGTTCATTGGGATTCAAATTGGAATGGTATCCAAAAAGTTTGTTTCAATGTCAGGGAGTAGCTTAGAAAGATCAACATGGACCAGTTGAATAAATGTTTTGTTCGGGTGATGGTGTTCAAGTGGTTAAATTTGGACTTCAGCTTAAGGTTGTATTGGGAGATAGAGAAGATCAGTACAGGTTGTGTCTGTTCTGTCGTAGGTGAAGATTGTGTGTCTAGGATTTCAGAAAAATGTGCTTTGAGTCTCAAGAGTCTATAGAAGCGTTGGAGATCCTCTTCTAGGGTGAAGGTGTCAAAGGTGTTGTGGAGCAAAAAGAAAGGCCTTTACTAAGAGCTGTCATCTCAGTGTGGCTAAGAGTACGGGAGGAAATATTAAACACTGGGTGGCACTCACCTGTGAGCGGGTCTGTATAGGTGCTGTCAGATGGTCCCCAGCTCCCCCTTTGTGTGGGTCGTTTCAGTAAGGCTGTTACTGTTCTAGAGGATGTTGGCATCGTCACTCTAAAAAAGGAGCTCTAGCAGAAGAAGACAACCAGTCGCTTACCGAACCTGATGCTTATCTTCCTATCATTCTTACTTTCTCTAACCTTCCCTACAGCCCCCTTTTCCCTTCTACAGCTCTTCCCTCACCTATATTACCTTTAATCTGTCTACCTACCTTTCCCTTGTATCTTTTGATACATACACTATCTATCTACTTTCCTTCTCTATTTTTTTAAACTCCTCTCTTACCCCCTGCCCTTTTTCCTTCTCTCCTTTCTCCCTCCCCTCCATGGTCTTCTGCTCGCTATATTTTACATTAACCCTTCTGATAAATGTCTATGACTGATCTTGCACTGATTTGATTCCCTTTACTTTATAGATGTCTCTTGAGAAGGCATCATATGCCAAAACGTCAACATTCAACATCTATTATGACTTTTGTTATTCACCAATACTTATACCTATACTTTTTTGTCAATTTGCATGATCCATCTACCTATTATCTTTAATAAAACTATATACACTAAGCATAAAATCCATGTGCCATGGATCTTTCCTACATTATGTACATAGGGTGCAGCCAACCCATTTCCACTTTAGCACCCACTTACCCCCCTTTTTTTACCCTGGTGTGCGAGACCTATATCTACAACAGAAAAAGTCTGCCTACTGCTCTTTATATAGTAGTGGTGCCAGGTTAAAGCATCATGAGGCTCTGCTCTAACATTACTGGGTGCAGGGATGATGCCACAACCCCCCCCCCCCCCTCCCCAGCAGGCACACAGCCTTCCCATGATCAAAAACTGATTGATGTGGGGGATGTGACATCTTTCTTGGATCCTAGATAGGCTATCCACTGTACAGGAAAGCTGGGTGATGCCACATTCCCTAAAACAATCAGATTTACAATGGGATAGCTGTGTATCTGCTGTGGCGGACGTACGGCACATACATATAAATATATAAACCAAATTCTATATATTTGTACATGTATTACATACATCATAGGATGAGAAAAGAATATCTTTTTACCATGTTAGAAACGGATTGGTGCTTTGTACTATTCACAGCCTTCTGCAGGCAACCAGGAAGTGAAGTGGAGCAGAGAGGCACGGGCATGAGGTGTACATGTCTGAGAATGATAATGAACAGTGCTAGGTGGATTAGGGGGCTGGTGCAGAGAAGTCCTAGATTGTAACTGCCATACATTCTGGGACTTGTAGGAAATAGCTGCAGGAGATCTACTGACCCTCCCATAACTAGGAAGTTTCACTGATCTTATGATAGATGAATAATGAGGTAAAAGAAAAGAAACACATGAAGATAGTGGAATATCTTTACTTTTCAATATAAATGCTGTTTATAGTGGTCTATGAAATCATCAAACTCCCGGATAGCCCCTTTAAATTACCATCTCCCAAGGCCCTAATTCCTCATTGCTCCTGGTTTGGTCCAACTTCCTATCTCATGTTACCTTGTCGTTTCATGCATGGCATCAATTGCAGTCGATTTTACTATTACAAACTGGAAGTGACACCACACTTGGAGCAAAAAGGTAATATCAACTAGAACTGAGGTAACACCAGGAGCAACAATTTGACATTGGTCTGGAAGGTATTCCACAATGGGAGAGAGGGTGGACCGGGGGTATTGGGAAATTGTAAATTAACCCTTAAAAGCCAGTTAAAACTCTAACCCTTACCACTAGTGAAGGCTTCCAAAGCTGTTATATTACTACTCCTATTACACCCTGCCATTTGCAGAATGTAATAGGAGAGCCTAATTAGTACACCTTTCTGCAATATCTACATATTGCAGCACAGTCTACAAGCAATTGTCCACACTAGTGGTCAAGAATCCTAAGATTACTACATGTACAAGTGAAAAAAAAAGCTTAAAGGGGTTGTCTCGCTACAATGATTGGGTTTTAATTAAAAGTTCTTTAAAAAAACAAGCAGCTTTGCAATATATGTTCATTACAAATGTCCTACTGATTTTGAGTTAGCCCTGTTAGTAGGAGTGCATCAGCTTCTCAAATTTCTATAGCAGCCGACCAGTTGATCCTTATCTTACTGGCTGTCAGGTCTGAATGACTCATCACCTTTGAAGACAGGTGGGAGCAGAGAGCCCCTCCCACACAGAATGCTTCTGTAGTGTAGGGAGGAGGAGGGAGGACTCTGGCTTCTGTGTCCATGCTGCCTGGATTAACCCTGTGTGTGCCTGCTTCCTCCTGCTCTCTACACAGATAGATGTGACAGCAGTGACCCTGTGTGTTACTATAATCATGATGTGTCTGTGGAACTGTCACTATACTAATAGAACAGATCAGGCATGTGAATACTTCATGCTCTGCTGTACTAGTGCCTGAGTATAGTAACACTTCCCAGCTGCCCTGTGTCTGTTCTGACAGGATTTATTGTTGCTGGAGATGTGGAGACTTGTAAGCTAAGCAGGGGGTATAGGAACACTTGCATCCCCTCTGCTCTGCTATTAGCATACAGCTTCACATTCCTCTCTACACTCCTAGATCAGCCCTCTCCTGCAACAGACCTAGGCAGGCACACACAGGGTGAACTCTGGCACCAAACCCCCTCCCCCTGCTGTATAGAAGTTACGTAGCTGCCTGTGTGCTGAGGGGAGGGGGGAAGAGGGAGCAGAAGAGACAGACCAAGAAGCACGCCCCTCAATTAAACTATCAGGCTCACTGACAGGCTGAAAGCTTGTAATGAGACACCTCCTTTAAGAAATACAAGTAAATTAAAAAATATTAAAAGCTCAAAACACTCTTCTTTTGCCATTTTATAAATAAAAAATAAGAAAGTTACACATAATTGGTATCACTGTGTCCTTAAAAGTCCAGTCTGTTAAAATATAATTTAATTTAGAAAAAAAACATTTCCGACGTCAAAATTGCATTTTTTTTGGTCATTTTACTGATCCCCAAAATTAGAATAAAAAGTAATCAATTCCATATCCCAAAATAGAGTCGCTAAAAAAACTCAGATCCCAAAGATTGAAAAACAGAAAAGTTATTGGTCGCAGAAAATAGCACTGCAGCCCAAATTTTACACATAGAAATTTTTATTTTTTTAAAGGACTAAAACACAACAAAAACTCTATTCGGCATCACCAGGATCGTACCAAACTGCAGAATACAGATAATGTCACTGATAATGAACTATGAACTCCATTAAAACCAGACCCACACAAAAAAGGCGCAATTACGTTTCTTTTCATGTCCAAAAAAAATCATTCCAGCGTTAAAGGGTTAATATTATTATGTTTTAAGTACTTGTCTAACTTTATCAAAATATTAACCCGCATGTAGTTTATAAACTTTGCACAAGCGCAATCTATGCGATGACATTTGAGATTCACTCATATCCTCTAACATAAACTCATATTTAAACAGTCACTATCACCGATAATAGACAAGGGCTTTTCTCTCAACATGAAGGGACAGTTAAATGAAGACTTTTTCTAAATATATTGCTTTATTGATTTTGCTTTAGCCATGAGATAAGAGACATGTTATGTGCTCTTGAATGTACACAGGTTTCTATGGTTGCCTGCATATCAGAACATAACTCTGTTATCTGACTAGCTGAGAAAGACTTGAGTGCTTCACCCAAGGACTGAGCTCTGGAGAAAAAACAAACTATCTCTAACAAGATTAGCTTCTGTGTACAGATAAAGGCATTGTATTCAGTCCTCATAGCACAGATATCTTGTGTTTACTGAAGATAATTTCCTGCACTGTCAACATAACAGCTCAGCTAGAAGCTAATCACTGCTATAGAACCACCCACAGCCTGGAGAGACAGTGAGTGTAAAATGTTTCTGAATCAGTGAAACAGTCTAGTGAGAAAGCCCCTTTAAAGCAAATGAACTAGCTTTCCACTAAATTTTTATAGGAGCCATTTATGTACTCCAACTTACAACTTAATCATGTCACCTCTGAGATGTCTCTTTTCAAGATTAAATACGGTTAATTCTTCAAACTAAGCCCCTTCATATAAGCTTAGTTGCTCATTTTTTCACATTCTCTAACTTCAGTATATACTTTCTATAGAGTGGTGCCCACCAGAACTAAATTGCATATTCCAGATGAGCATTAGCATCAGTGCCTCATAGGGCGGCTATTAAAGCGGTTTTCTCACCATGCTGTTTTACAAAGTCATAGCCAGCTTCAGATTCACACTATCTGATCAGTCTGTGGGTGGTTCAATAGCAGTGATTAGCATATTCGCTCTCCTCTCCCTAGCTATTTCTGGTACAGTGTAGAAAACAAAGCTAGAGACCCACAAAGGAGTGAAAACAGGTGCTTATTAAAGGTAAAAAAATGTTTAATCTTGTTAGATATAAAGACTGTGCTCTTCCCACATTGGGGACATCAGTCCCTGCTCTCTGTTTAATCAGAAAGGGCGATATGGACAGTAACCTAGAGACACTTGTGTGCACTCAGAGCGGATAAAATCTCTCTCATGCCCTGACCAGGGCAAAATCAAAAGAGCAATGTATTTGATAGGATCGATTGACATATCAGCTCTGCTATTCCTAGCTATTCCTGTTACAGTGACATGACTGCAGAAGATTTATAATCTGAACTGTACAAGGCTACAGAACTCATGGGTTTAAAGCTTGTCATTAACTTAGGTAAACAATCTCCTGTGCTAGAGATAAGACTCAGCAGGGAGTGACTCACCACTGGTTGGATAGCAGCTTGGGTCAATCAGGTAAGAGAAAAAGCAGGAAGAGGTGGTCGGTAACCTAGAGAAAAGTGTATACAGTTGTACTAGATAAAATCTCCTTTGGGTGCTTTCAAACGATGCATTTTTTGGTGCGTTTTTTTGGGCAGAAATGCACAGCAATTGATGCTGTGTATTTCTGCATGAATAATGCATCAAAACATACCAAAAACAAATCAAAAAAATGCACCGTGTCAAAGAACCCTTTATTTCCTGAAAAAAGCTAAATCAAAACAGTAATGCATTTGGTAATAGTCTTCATTTAGTGTTCCCTACATGTTAATAATGAATCATTGTAGTGAGAACACCTCACACACAGCTGACGCTGTCATGCCCTTACAGGGCGGGAGATGACTTACAGTTCAGAAACCAACTACCTGGTGGTTTTACTGGTGTACATGACAAATCCATGAGGCGGCATTATGCTGATGAAATGTAAGGTAGTGTCCTCTTTTGTTATGTAAACACGGCATGTCATGTGGTTTCTACATGAGTAATTGCCATCAGGTATTTATCTACCCTTTAATTCTCGTGCCTTGCATTATTGCAGCTATTTGTCACTGTACCCGGACACTTGGTCCACTTACATCTTTCCAGACTGTCCCCTGATGATGTCATGGATGATTGAAACATGTTGGGACGGGACCATGAGGAATAACAGGGTGTTTTTTTAGGGCAAGGCTGCGGACAGGAACGCCCTTATCGGGGCGATTATCCTGTATCTCTCTCAGTTAGGTAGGAGTATACTAGGTTTATAGGGCCAGGTTTTGTATATCACTCTGGTCCCACCTGTGTGGTTGTTGTTTGCCTCCCATAGTTTTTTGTGAGTTTTTTTGAGATAGACTACGATATATATTTTTATATATTCAATAAAAGTTATTTTTTAGGACCGATTTTTCCTCTTTAAACTGTCTTTTCATATACGTTGGTCAAGAGGTTTTGGTACTACTGGCAGGGATCTGCTAGGTACATTTTTCTAGTGAGAAAATCCCTCTAAATAAAAAAAAAAAAGAACTTTGAAGTGCCGTACTGTTCCCCTTCTCTGATGTGCTACCTTTTATAATATGTCTACGTCCATGTCATTCCAATTTAAACGGGTTGTCTCACTACAAAGATTAACTTTCAAAATGTAGGGAACACTAAATGAAGACGTTTTCTAAATATATTGCTTTGTTCATCTTTTTTTGTTAAGGAGCTACAAATGATTTTATCACCTTCTGAGCTCTCTCAGGTTTCCCAAGTGACCGACCCGTGTACTTCCCCACCCCCCCTGCTGTTTGTTCTATCTGATAGCAGGGAGTGAAGTCATCACACAGAATTGCAGCAGACAGTGAGAGCTTGTGTGTTATCTGATCTTTTAGACAAAAGATAGTAATTACTCTATTGTTTACATTAGCTCAGCAGCTTCTCAGGACCTCAGAAAAGGTCATTTATTTAATCTAGACTAAAACAGAGAAGTCTGAATATGCAGAGCTCATATGCTAATTACAGACATCTTGACCAGGAATTGAGAGCAAAGCAGCATTATTTCATTTATACATCCTATGAAAACTTTGAGATGAGACAATCCTTTTAAGATATTATTATTGATCAGAATATCAGATGGGATTGAACCGTGTTCTTTTAGGCCGAGAGCAAACTAGTACATTCCTCAAATCTCAAAAACATCAAAATTGATCTTGCCATAAACCAGCTAATTCCCTCCAGCCACGAGGCAGTTTCGTTCCTGCACCGTTCACCTACATTACAACCCATTGTAAGGATCTCACTCCAACTACTTTAGCTAAAAGCTGCAGTCATTGATTTGTGCAGGAAACAATGTTCTGACGCATCAACAGGAATCGGGTCAAGTGACAATCGATGGCGGCGAAAAACACTTGTATGCATTCCAGGCAATGGCTTTGTCTGAAAATTTCAAAAGGCCAAAAGGGCAGAGTATAATTCATAGCCCACGGGGGGACTGAACCTTCTGTTTACTGCAGCCCCCATGGGGGTCACACTTATTGCTACTGAAAGCCTTCAATTCAGTTGACAGCTCGAGGTCAATTCGGTAAATTTTAGTGAATTTGCCCAATTAAAGTACAATACAAGAGCCAACATCACATGACATCTGGACCAACTGTGAGCATCATCGACCTAAGTGGGGGTCATTTCTGTTGCTTCTGAGATGCTCAAATGTCACCCAAAATGTAAAGTCTCATCCAAGGGAGTAACCAGCATTCATAGAGCCACATAGCAAAATAAAATGGGCTTAGCACCGCATAATAATAACCTTTATGTATATAGCGGCAACATATTCTGCAGCACTTTACAATTTGCAGGGTGTAAGTACAGACAAAAAGACATACTGTACATTGCACTACTAACAGATGAGACACAAGGCGTGAGGGCCCTGCTCGCAAGAGCTTACAATCTATTATGGTGTATGGATGAGACGAAGGGTGAGAAGTGCTAGGTTTACAATGGTCCAGCCATGTGACATAAATATGGGGTGCTTTATATAGAATTCGGATGAACCTGCCACCCAGACAGTACATGTATATACAGAGAGGGGCTGAAGTGACATAGGGAGTGACAGAAATATATGAGCTAGAGAGTGAGGGGTTAGCAATTAGGGATCTTGGTAGGCCAGACTAGAAAGATGTATTCTCAGGGCCCTCTTAAAGCTATGAGAGTTCTGAGTGTGCCTGATCGCCCGCGGTAGCATGTTCCAGAGAACTGGTGCCGCTCGTGTGAAGTCTTGGAGACGGGCATGGGAGCTCCGGAAGACTGAGGAATGTAACCTGATATCATCAGCAGAGCGGAGAGAGCGGGTAGGGTGGTAGACAGAGATGAGGGAGGAGATGGAGGGGGGGGCAGCTCTGTGGAGAGCTTTATGGGTGAGAGTTATGACTTTATGTTGCATCCTGTACTGGATGGGCAACCAGTGCAGTGACTGACACAGGGTAGAGGCATCAGTATAGCGGCTGGAAAGAAAGATGAGCCTGCCTGCTGCATTCAGGACAGATTGAAGAGGGGAAAGTTTACAGAGAGGGAGACCGATAAGCAGGAAGTTACAGAGAAAGAATAAGAGCAACAATGAGAGTTTGAGTTGTTTCCACAGTGAGAAAAGGACGGATTCTGGAGATGTTCTTGAGGTGCAGATGACAGGAGCGGGCAAGGGATTGGATATATGGGGTGAAGGACAGATCAGAGTCTAGAATAATCCCAAGACAGCGGGCCTGCTGCCTAGGGGTTATGGTGGTGCCACACACGGAAACAGAAATGGCAGCGTAAGGTTGGTTAGTAGATGGTGGGATGACTAGAAGTTCAGTTTTAGTGAGGTTTAGTATAAGATACAGAGAGGACATGATGTCAGAGACACCGGACAGACAGTCACTGGTGTTTTTTAGCAGGACAGGAGTGATGTCTCCGGAGGAGGTGTATAATTGGGTGTCATCCACGTAGAGATGGTAATGGAAGCCAAATCTGCTGATGGTTTGTCCAATTGGGGCTGTGTTGATTTAAAAGAGAAGACCAAGAACAGATCCCTGTGGAACCCCAACACTGAAGGAGCGGTCAGAGAGGTAGGATGAGAACCAAGCGAGAGCGGTGTCCTGGAGGCCAATGGTGCTGAGCTGAGGAGGAGAAGATGGTGATCAACAATGTCAAATGCTGCAGAGAGAGCCAAGAGAAGCAACAATGAGTAGTTACCCTGAGATTTTGCTGTTAGGAGGTATCGTTGAGACTTTAACTAGGCAGTTTCCGTGGAGTGTAGGTGCGGAAAACCTGATTGCAGCGGGTCCCGAAGAGAGTTAGCAGAGAGAGAGCGGATTAGGCGAGAGTAGACCAAGCTGTTCCAGGAGTTTAGAGATGAAGGGCAGGTTAGAGACTGGTCGGTAGTTGGCCGCACAGGATGGGTCCAGAGAGTTATAAGAGCATGTTTAAAGGAGGATGGAAAGATCCCAGAGGAGAGAGGTTACAGATTGTAGTGAGGTGAGAGAGGACAGCTGGAGAAATAGACTGGACAAGGTGGGAGGGAATGGGGTCACTAGAGCAGGTGGTGGGGCGCACAGACCGGAGAAGCCTCGAAACTACTTCTGTCGTCGGATCAAGAGCTGAGAGCAGACTAAAGGACGTGCGGGGAGGGACAGGAAACAGGAAACGAAGCAAGAATTAAAGGTATAAATAATACCGCCATATAAGAGATGCCTTATAGTAGTGCTGGAGAGTAGAAAGCCACTGCTCTCATTATTTGTCAAACAAAACATTTTTAGACGAATGCCAATTTCTCCTAGCCTCAAAACAATTTCCCTCTTATGGCCACAACTAGTGTTGGACTGGGGTGCATTAGACCCGCTGGTGTGGGGTCCACCGCACAACTACTGTAAGTGATTGCAAATGCCAATTGCACTTTGCCTCAATGCCTCTACCACCTGTGTCATGCCCTGGCCCACTCTTGGGTCGCACTGATACAGACTGGTGTGATGACGTCCTCATCAAGATTGGGTGCTGGGGTTTTGCAGCCTATTATCAAGATGGGGCGCTGGGGTTTCCAGTTCTCTCGCACATAATTGTATTTGAGCAGAAACAACATGACAGCAAGTGGTGCACATTAAGTAACAGTAAGTAGCTGCGTAAATTAGGCAGGCAGAAAGTGAGCAGGCCCTATTAGGTAGGTAAGTAGCCCCCTATTTGATAGATAGGTATGCAGGTCCCCCTTTAGATAGATAGGTAAGCAGCGGTCAGTAAGTAGGTAGGGCCACTGATAAACGAGACGCCAGGCAAGTATGTAGGCAGTGGCCCCAGATGGATCGGCAGCCAACCCTGCATGTCAATGTGACTGTGAGAACCCATTCAACTGAGATAATGGGGGTTTGCAGTATCAGACTGAAGTTCTTTGGGCCCACCAGGGCCCAATCTCTTTTTATAAATCCACTTTAAACTTTTTTTACTTTTTTATAAATCCACTTTTAAAGACATCGTTGCACATAAGGAATCTAGTACGATATCTGGGTACATTAAGGTGTTAGGAGTACATTATTTAGTCTGAGCTTGTATCCTCTGAAGAATCGCCTGGTATTCTGGTGAGCCAGTCTGACCCTGGAGATTTTTTTTATCTCAATAGCCAGATCAAAGCCAAAGGGAAAAAATGGACTTAACACATAAAAATAAAGTTAAAGGGGTTTTGCCAGGAAGTAAAATTGATGTGGAAAGTTTGCAAGTTAAATAATAAGCTTTTTCACCATTCATCATTATTAAAACTTCTTTACCATTTTTGTTTTAGCTGTTACCTTAGTGATCCATAGTTACAGCTCATCTCCAAGGGATACGACCAGTGATGAGAGCTCCTCGGTCCTGGCCGCACATCACCTCTCCTCTCAGGCAGCTACTGTCAGTCTCTTCCTTGCTTAGTAATCACACACACTCACTGCTAAGAGAGTGTTTAATCCCAGGTTCTGTCATTCTATTCCTTTCCTCTTTACTCCTTAGTAATCACCTACACTCACTGCTGAGCGACTGTTCAACCCCAAGTGCTGTCATTCTACTCCTGTCCTATGTACTCGTTAGTAATTAGTCTAACAATGCAAATAAATTAAAAGAAAAAAGAAACCTCAATCAAGTATGTGTACTGAGAAAAAGAAAATCCACATGTTTGGCTCCTGCAGGGATTTGAATCTAAAACCCCTATGCTGAAAGGCAGAAGTGCCAACCGCTCGGCTACATAGTAGCTACTCATAGCTCTTTACATCAACATTGTAAATGCCCCTTGCACTTTGCCTCACTAGAGTAAGCACACTGTGGAGAATGGCATGGGGATGTCAAGCCTGCTGGATCACATGATAAGCAGTTCAAACAGATCACACATGCCCCTCTTTTGAGCAGACTGAAAGCTGAGGCTGGAGAAACCAGGCATGAAATGCTCTTGTGGAAAAACCGCTTTAAGGGGTCATCCACATTCCCTGATCCTTTACAGTTAACAGAGACTCCAAGCAGCCAATAGTCATCTGGGCGAGTAGGTGTCAATAACAATACATAATTCATGCAGAGCCACCACAGGTGAAACTAAGTATTACATGTTATCCATTCAAATCAATGGGTTTTCTGTATAATGAATGGACCTGCTGGGTCCTCCAGAGACAAGGACACTCTTTGTAGCCACTTTCTTCTGTGGCTAATAGATGAAGGTCCTGAAACAGGGACTACCCTCTGCTCATTCAATATTACGTGTACACCACTGACATTTGCTGTAATGATGTCAGCTGATCTTTCAAAAACTTTGAGATGAGATTTTAAGAGTTAGGGATTATCTTCGGTTACTATGTAATTTACATAGTTAATTAGATCTCGGAATGTTGTGGTTTCTCATTATTGGCCGTTCATCCCTTAGGTGCTGGAATGTAATTGACGGAATAAAGCAGAATATTGTTTGCAGGAATAAACATGGGACGATAGGGCTAACTCCGACCTAATGCAATTACACATCTGATATTTAATTAGTATTTCAGAGAAACTGGATTTTATTGAAACTTTTATTGCTCTGTGATTTGGTTTAAATAAAAAAATACAACAGGCACCCTTGGGAGGAGGGAAGGGGGGTTGAATGAAAGGCGCTGCTTCATAAAAATCTCAGAACAAACAAAACATGGTGTAGCTACCATTCATACAAAGTAGAATCGGGTGTCTCCATTTGCTATGCAATGTTTGCCCCAAGCATCCCTTTTAATGCACATAAAGTACAATTTTCCATCCACCTTTACTTTTCCTGCTTTACTTCATTGTATTTTATTCCACAGCTGTATAATTTATGTGAAATCATTGCACCTTGTCACCTTAAAGGGGTTTTCCCACAAAGGCATTTCTTGTCTGGTATATCCAGCTTCAGCTTTCAGTGTGTTTAAAAAGGGGCGTGTATGATTTGTTTGAACTGCATATTGTGTGACCCAGCAGGCTTGACATCACCAGGCTTTTCCCTACAATATGCTCACTCTAGTCAAACAAAGGTCTGTTTATTTAAAGAGCTGTGAGTAGCTATAATGTAGTTGAGTGGCTAGCACTTCTGCCTTCCAGCGTAGGGGAAGTGGGAAGTACAGAGGACACAAATAGAACAACAGAACCTTGGGTTCATCACTCGCTCAGCAGTGAGTGTGTGATTATTAGGAAGGGAATAGACTGACGGTAGTTGCCTGAGAGGAGAGGTGATGTCTGAGCATGTGTGGCTAGGACTGAGGAGCTCTTGTCACTGGTCGTATCCCCTGAAGATGAGCTTTACACTATGGATCACTAAGGAAGCAACTGAAACAAAAATGCTACAGAATTTTTAATAATGAATGGTGAAAATGTTTATTTAATTTGCAAACTTCCCACATCAATTTTACTTTGTGGCAAAACCCCTTTAAAAGTGTTTTCTAGTGAGAAAAAAATCTTAATACCTGTCCCACTTTTGTACTCCTGCAGTTCTACATCAGCTGTTTGATGACAGGAAGCTCAGTAGTTCTGTGTCTGTGTCTATACACAGGAAGCATCCCTGTGTCCAGCCCAGGAGATCAGGTGACCAAAAGGGTGAAGCTTTTTCAGTGCAGTTTTTGCTGTTTGGCACTTATACGCCAATTTTTATGCGCATAATAATAGTGTAGAAAGCACATGTTTTATGAACCCGGTCTACTGCAGGTCATAAATCAGGCGCATTATAGCGCTGAAACACCCTTTCTGGCTCAGGTAAACCCCTTTTAAAGTGCTCTACCTGTTCCAGCAGTAATGCGCCTGGATTTGCCGTACTGAAGCTATAAACATGTGGCTTCATACAGTTGTAGTGCGGCCCACCTCCAGCATACCCCCCGAAATCAGGCGCATTACAAAGTGTCGCGGGCGCTCTGTAATGTGTCTGATACTGGAGTGTGCCCAGTTAAAAAATATGGCGAACGGGGCTGCGGTAGATGTCGGGCTGAAAAGACGGGGTGCAGCCCCGTTCATGCACGTACCCCTTAGGCTACGTCTAGATGACAAATACAATTTACTTGTCGGATTCTGGGCAGATTCTACCATTGAAAACTGCATTGGACGATGCGATTTTCAACAAGTATTTCGTGTTGATTTTATATCGTTTTTTTCTGGGTGATTTACAGTCAGAAAACAAGTCCCAGTCATGTCTATGAGGTTTTGGACGCGGCTCTACATCATCATGTGGAATATGACGGAAGAATGATTTTTAAGTTTTGTCTTAGGGCATGTTCACACGACGGATTTGGCCGCAGGTTCGGCCGCGGCTTTCGCCGCAGTTCCCGCAGCCAAACCTCGTCCTAACCTCACCGCAAACTCGCATCTACCGACGCGGGTTTGCGGCGTGGGCGTGGTCGCGGCGCAAGTGGGGCATGGTTTGGGGCACGGCGTACGGCGAGGGTTTGCCCCAATGCAAATTAGTAGGCGGGGAGAAAGCTCTTCAAGGGACCCGCAGAGACGGAGAGCTGCTTACCCGGAAGAGACCTGCGGCTGAGGTGCGGTGCTGCCGCCGACTCCCGGTTCTCTGTCCTTCCTTGCCTTCGGTTGGCTGCGCGCTGAGACGGCCTACCCTGAGACATCTACACACGTGGGAAGCCCCCGCCAGGTCCCTGCTGCCGTGAGTGTCCGAGAGAACAATGCGGCGATGATAAAGATAAGTGACTGCTTACACTTTGTGTTCCTATAACCGTTAAAAGCTGGCCTGACCGGACCGGGATATATGATCCCGCATAGCGCCACAGGCTTTTCCTGTGGTGAGGAGAGAGTGTGCCACGTGGCCGCCGCCATCTTGTAAGCAACGCCATTTGGGGCCTTGACTGTCGAGCTTACTGCTCGCAAAGCTGCTAAAAACTGTTTATGCCTGTTTGGGGACTCATAATACTCGGCTCCACTCTCGGTCAATTGCTCAGAGGGCCATGTTATTCATTCAGTAACTGCTTTAACACTCATAGCCATCACTGCTTACACTTACTTTTCTACTGTGGCTGTGACATCTTTAACCAGTGCAACCCTCTCCTCCTATTCTGGGAACACTTTAAAACAACTCTTAAGTGAAACTGTGACAGTCCCTCAAGCCTTACCAACTCTATTCTATACCTGGTTGGATTTAGAGAGAGGTGCTTGTTCACTATTATCACCGACCTATAAAGCAATCTTCTTCTTCTTCTTCAAAAAAGTATATACCTTGCTACAGCATAGAAACAACAGGAATGGGTATGCTCACCTGCAATTTGATGCTCCTAGGGAGGGATAGAGCAGAACAAAACCTGCCTACCCCGCCCTCGTGGCTAAAGCAAGTCCAAGAAAGGTTCCAGGTGCTGCTCCGATATCCACTACCCAAGACTAATTAAAAATTAATAAATTTAATTTAATACAAAGAATAAAAAACTTACAAAATACAAAAAGCCCAAGCATGGAAGAGCAGAGTTACGACAAAGCGTTTGGTAAGACTGACGGCGTTCGAAGCTTCCCGTCTTAATCGTTAGCTAAATTCACAGATGACGTATGCTTTATTTAAATATCAAACCCTCCGTGGTCACAATGTTTGAAATCAACCTATTTTGGAGCCCACAAGATACAAAATAATAAAAACAACAATGAAAAATAAAAAATATAAGAAAGAAAAAAAACAAACATACATAATTATAAAGAAAAATGAAAAATGATTAGAAAAAAAATTTACAAAAAATTAATTAATAATAATACATAATATCTTGTCTAATGTTAAGACCTTTGGGAGTTCTAGTATCAAGATCAAAAATCCAACGGGATTCCCTGCTAAGTAATTTACGTAGCAGGTCACCACCCCGTGGCGAATGTGTAACTTTTTCTATTCCTAGAAATGTGAAACCACTGACATCTCCTCCATGAGTCTCCAAAAAATGCTTTGAGACCATGGAAATACTGTTAATGTTATAGTTTTATATGAATCTGATAGATGTACTTCTAATCCTAACTTTTAATGGACAAGAAGTGCAACCTACATACTGCACTCTACATAAAGTGCAACTTACAAGATAAACTACGAATTTGCTATTGCAATTTATAAAATTCTTGATGCGGTAATTTTTTCCTGTTGAAAAAGAAACGAACTGGTCTGAATTATGGCAAAAGCGGCATGCAGTACATATTTTATGTCCGCACTTGTGGTAACCAATGCTTCTTAGCCATGTAGTGGAAGAAGTGGGACTATTACCCGAGAAGAGATTCAGTTTGGGAATTCAGATTTTTATCCCATACATTCGAGACCCATGAATCTAGATTTATTTCAAGAAAGGGTAGAAAGGGATTTAGTACAATTACGAGAGAGGTCCAACAGATCCACTAACAAAACATTTAATATTACTATGGCGGAAAATAGAGCTATTCAGGAATTAAAAAATAACCAGGATATAATTATACGCTCTGCAGACAAGGGGGGTGGAGTAGTAGTCCTCAACAGTGGTCTCTATAGAAGGGAGAATCTTAAAATTCTCCAGGATACAGATGTATATATGACCTTAACTAGAGACCCGACATCTGAATATAAAATTCTCCTAAAAAAAGTTTTGTGGGAGGGTGCTTCCCTGGGCATTTTTTCTGAAAGGCTAGCGGAGGACATGCTAGTGGATAAACCCATCATGGCCATCTACCACTCTCTACCCAAAGTGCATAAAGGGGGTTTTCCCCCCCACATTCCGCCCAATAGTGTCAGGCATAGGTTCCCTCAATGAGCGTTTAAGCCAATGGCTTGACACTCAATTACACCCTTTAATAACGGCTATACCGGGGTACATTAAAGATACGAAGAATCTTATATCCAATATTGAACAATTTGTATGGAATGATTCCTGTTCCTGGGTCACTTGTGATGTCACTTTTTGGAGACTCATGGAGGAGATGTCAGCGTTTTACATTTCTAGGAATAGAAAAAGTTACACATTCGCCACGGGGTGGTGACCTGCTACGTAAATTACTTAGCAGGGAATCCCGTTGGATTTTTGATCTTGATACTAGAACTCCCAAAGGTCTTAACATTAGACAAGATATTATGTATTATTATTAATTAATTTTTTGTAAATTTTTTTCTAATCATGTTTCATTTTTCTTTATAATTATGTATGTTTGTTTTGTTTCATTTCTTATTTTTTATTTTTCATTGTTGTTTTTATTATTTTGTATCCATTGTGGCTCCAATAGGTGATTTCACAACATGTGACCACGGAGGGTTGATATTTAAATGAGCATACGTCATCTGTGAATTTAGCTACGATTAAGAAGCGGAAGCTTCGAAACGCGTCAGTCTTACCAAACGCATGTCGTAACTCTGCTCTTCCATGCTTGGGCTTTTTGTATTTTTGTAAGTTTTTTATTCTTTGAATACAATAAAATTTATTAATTTTTAATTAGTCTTGGGTAGTGGATATCGAAGCAGCACCTGGATTTTCTTGGACTTGCTACAGCATACAAACAAGGCTCGCAGATCATAGAGACTTTTGCATCTCATGCACCATCTAACGTCTCTCTCTGGGACACTGCTCCTGAATGAGCCATCCATCCATTAACCACACTTCAAGAGAGGTACTTTTGGAATAATACTGATAATCAGACCAACAACATAGAAGGAAGAAGGGGACTGAAAGAGGGGGGGTAAAGGAAGAGGGTAGACAACAGAAGGAAGGGGTAACAGAAGGGGAAGAAGAAAAAAAAAAAAAAGAGGGGAAAAGGAAGATTTTTACTTCTTGATCAACACCTGCTCATTGCCTTTCATGTGGCCTACATAGTTTTAACCCTGGCTGACACTCAAGATCTAATGGGCGGCACTAACAAAAGAAGAACCAGGACTAAACCAACGAAACGTGCTGAATTTTTCCCACAAACCTCGTCTCAGCCATCTTCTGCAGAGAGAGGTATCCCCTTCCCAGCGATGTCCGCGAATTCTCCAAACTCAAACTCATTGGACTCTCATGAAACAATGGAACGAGCTACTTCCACTGAAGCCACCCTCCAACGTCTCTTCTCCTCTTTTCGTGAGAACATTCAGTCTGATTTCAAACATACAATGGCGGAATTCAGGTCAGATATTCAGTGTTTAATTGCACAAACTGACCACCTAGAAAAAAAGATGTCGGAATTTGCAGTCTCCCACAACGCACTCATTGATGCGAACACAGCACTAAAGGATGAAGTCCAAAGGTTGTCTTCCAAAGTCCTTGACCTGGAAGACAGATCTCCGAGAGAAAATATCCGTCTTCGGGGCGTACCAGAGTCTGTTGCCCCAGACCAGCTTTCTACCTTTCTTACCGATTTCATGGCCTTGATTTTGCCAAATGCCTTTCAGATTGATCTCACAATCGATCAAATTCATAGATTGCCTAAACCAAAACACCTACACTCGTCAATCCCAAGAGACGTCATCGTTAAAATACACTTTTTCCGCACCAAAGATGATCTGCTTAGGGCTCTTCGAGCACACCCTCCTCTGCCAGATAAATACAAGGATATCGCAATTTTTCCGGACCGCTCAGCGGGAACTATGTTAAAGCGACGAGAATTCTCTCAATATACCAAAATTCTCCAAGAGCATAGTATTGGATACCACTGGGGTTTCCCTGTCAAGCTAATCATCACAAAATATAACTCTGCCATTGTCTGTCATACCCCTGCAATGGTTAAGGAAATCCTAGTATCCTGGAACCTGCTCCAATCTCCGAACTCTACTCCCACCAAAACGCAAAGAGTACGCCCGGAGGCACTTACTCCACCGTGGTCAGAGAAACGTACAAAATCCGCTTTTAAACCATATGACTAAGGCCTAAGGCAGAATATGGCCTTGCCCATGTCCTCTCAGATCTATGTTCTGTTAGTGCCTGCTTCATGTGGTCTCCTACCACGGGACTGTTTCCCCCCAGCTGGTCTTCATTCCCGTCCTATGGGGATGCTGTTTGGTCAAATTATGACTTGTTCATTGTATTGATGTTGTTAGTTCAAGTTTGTTGTTTTTTTGAACTGTTTGCCATGTGTGTAATGATATGCTATTCCATCTGGTTGGTCTCCCTCTCTCCAGGGGTTCTTACCCTCATAACCAAACCGGCCCCCAAATTTGTTACTGACAAATAACATGGGGATTAAAATACTGTTCCTTAATGTCAATGGGCTCAACTCGCCCTTTAAGAGGTCGACCCTCTGGAGAGATGTTCTGAAGTCCAGGGCAGACTTTGTATGTCTTCAAGAGACCCACTTGAGAGAGCAAGACTCTCATAGATTACGACATAGAAAATTCCCGACCTATTTTCTTACTACGTTCTAAAAAAAGCTGGGGTAGCAATCTTCGTTAAGGACTCCATTTCTTTCTTGCTTAAGCAGGTACTTGTGGATAGCAATGGTAGATACATCATACTCCACTGCCTCCTGGATAACACGGAATTTACGATTGCCACACTGTATGCCCCAAATAAACGCCAGCTACGTTTTGTTACTAAGGTTGCTGCTAAAGCTAGGTCTTTACATGACGGCAACTTAATATTGTGTGGGGATTTTAATATGGTCATAAATCCTGAGGTAGACAAGTCACGTAACTCTCCCTCTTCAACGCAGAGTCTACAAGCTTTTATAAATGTGGAAAACCTCCACGACCCCTGGCGTTATACGCACCCTAACGAAAGAGACTTCTCCTTTCTCTCAGCCCCCAACAATTCTTATTCTAGGATAGATTTTTTCCTTACAAACAAACAGGTTCTACCCAATATCCACTCAGCCGATATAGGTACCAGAACTTGGTCAGACCATGCCCCTATTTCCCTTACGTTGATGGACAAGTTTCCCCCCTCATCGTACTCTCCCTGAAGACTGAATACCTTTCTCTTTAAGTCAACTGCCATTGTTGAGGAAATTCAGTCTTCTTTACGGGAATACTCTGAGATTAATACCTCCTCTGTATCTCTGACCTCCACCCTTTGGTGTGCCCATAAGGCATTTATTAGAGGAGTACTATTAAAAATTGCCTCCAGAGAGAAGCGAAAGAGAGAGAAAGATCTCAATGACCATCTAGCGCAAATTAAAACTGTAGATGCTCTTGCTAAAAAATCACCTTCCCCCGCTAACACTGAGGAACTCCGCTCTTTAAGACGAAGACTACATTTGCTTATGCTTCACAAGTATGAATCTTCTTTGGCGAGGCTAAGATGGAATTTTTATGTGCAGGGTGATCCCCCGGGAAAATTACTGACGCGTAGGGTCAAAAAACTCCAAGCCAAATCTAAGATTACTTTACTTACAATAAATAAATGTAAGGTTACGCACCTGCAGCAGATCGTTGACTCATTCGCCCAATATTACCATTCCCTATATAACCTTAAGGATGACTCCTCACTTCCACCTGTTACTACACCGCACATTAAATCCTTCCTAGACAGATTGACCTTGCCCCGCGTTTCAGAGGAACAATTAGTGAAACTTAAAGGAGTTGTCTCATTACGAGCTTTCAGCCTGTCAGTGTCCCTGGTAAGTTGAACTGAGGGGCGTGCTAGCTTGTCTGTCTGTTCTGCTCCCTCTCCCCCCTCCCATCAGCACACAGGCAGCTAGTAACTTCTATACAGGGGGGGGGGGAGGGGGTTTGCTCTCAGATTTCACCCTGTGTGTGCCTGCCTAGGTCTGTTGCAGGAGAGGGCTGATCTAGGAGTGTAGAGAGGAATATGAAGCTGTGTGCTAATAGAGCAGAGGGGATGCATGTGTTCCTATATCCCCTGCTTAGCTTACAAGTCTCCACATCTCCAGCAACAACAAGGGCAGTGTTACTATACTCAGAATGTCTCACTAATACAGGAGAACATAAAGTATTCACATGCCCCCTGATCTGTATAGTATTAGTATAGTCACAGTTCCAAAGACATATCATGATTATAGTAACAGACAGGGTCACTACTGTCACATCTATCTGTGTAGAGAGCAGGAGGAAGCAGGCACACACAGGGTTAATCCAGGCAGCTCGGACACAGACGCCAGAGTCCTCCCTCCCCCCTCCCTCCTCCTCCCTCCACTACAGAAGCATTCTGTGCAGGAGGGGCTCTCTGCTCTGACCTGTCTTCAAAGGTGATGAGTCATTCAGACCTGACAGCCAGTAAGATAAGGATCAACAGGTCTGCTACTATAGAGATTTGAGAAGCTGATGTAGTAATACTAACAGGGCTAGCTCAAAATCAGTAGGACATTTGTAATGAACATATATTGCAAAGCTGCTTGTTTTTTAAAGATCTTTTAATTAAAACCCAATCATTGTAGCGAGACAACCCCTTTAACTCTCCTATTACCCTTCAAGAGCTTCAACTTGCGGTTAATCAATCTAAACTTAACAAGTCCCCAGGGCCTGATGGACTGAACAACGAATATTATAAACTCTTCAACTTAATCCTTAATCCACATCTTTTAGATACTTTCAATCGCTTTGCTAATGGTAATCTCCCCCCCGCTGAGATGTTAAAGGCTACGATAGTGACCATCCCCAAACCTGGCAACCCAAAGGACATAATATCAAACTACAGATCTATATCCCTGCTTAATTCGGATATTAAACTATTTTCCAAAATTCTCGCTAATAGAATCAATTTAGTCTTACCATCCTTAATCAACCCGGATCAAGTAGGTTTTGTTAGAAACAGACAAACTAGAGACGGTATCTGGCGAGTTCTAAATATCTTAGAATTCGTAAACTTAGGTAAAGTCCCTTCTGCCCATATTTCTCTCGATGGAGAGAAAGCTTTCGACCGCATTAATTGAACATACTTACGAGAGACTCTCCATAAATTTGGACTTACTGGGTCGATATTTACAGCAATTACCTCCCTTTATACCTCCCCTTTGGCTGCTGTTTTTTCTTCCGGCTTTTTGTCAACCCCATTTACCATATCAAACGGTACTAGACAAGGATGCCCACTTTCACCCTTAATCTTTGATTTGTGTATCGAGCCTCTGGCAGAAATGATCAGAATATCACCTATGGTATTGATATTGCCCACACTAATGACAAAGCAAGTTTATACGCTGACGATGTGCTTGTCATATGCCAGAAACCAGACACGTCTGTTCCGGCGTTGCTGGACATACTTCAGCTTTACTCAGAGGTCTCTCTATACAAATTAAATATCAATAAGTCTACCATATTGACGATTAACTGCCCACTTTTGGTCAGAACTAGGTTATCCCAATATAACTTTGTATGGGCGGAATCCTATATTGTATATTTAGGCATTGAAATATTTCCCAGCTTGTCGGACACTATACGGAGTAATTGGGAAGAGTTAGGCTCCGCTTTATCGGACGAGATTAGTAAATTCAATCAGGTACCCCTTTCATGGATGGCCAAAATCGGCCTTACTAAGATGCTCCTCCTTCCTAAATTTCTGTACCTGGCAAGGGCTCTCCCGTTTGTGATTCCCACGGCTCTGTTAAATAGGCTTCAAAC
Source organism: Phyllomedusa bahiana (assembly GCA_025379985.1). Classification (NCBI taxonomy): domain Eukaryota; kingdom Metazoa; phylum Chordata; class Amphibia; order Anura; family Hylidae; genus Phyllomedusa; species Phyllomedusa bahiana. The sequence goes on along the minus strand of JAODAL010017265.1, from coordinate 42,744 downwards.
CCTTATCTTAGTTTATCTGGGGCTCCAAGAATCCGAGATTTAAAAGACAATACCTATATCTTCTAAAGAGACAAGGGGGAATGGCTGTTCCGAACATATTGACATATAATGTCTCCTCCATTTTAGAACCAATTTTCTATCACTGGAATAACCCTGATCTACATCACTGGTCCACTATAGAAAATTCAATGTTAAAACAAGGCTCGGTCAAAGATCACTTGTTGGCAAGGCTATTTGTGCTTGCCCAACCTACCGCGACACAATACATATTACCTACTACCCAACACCTGTTAATGATGTGGCAGTTTAGCCTCACGCAGGAACTAGCAATACTAGATATTAGTATATGGGAGATTCCTCCTGCTTACCAAACTGTGATCCAACATATTGTTGTCGCTACCAGATCCACCATAGCCTATCATTGGAAAACGACATCTACTCCGAGTTTCTCAGAGGTTCTGAATAGGATTAACACCCAATATCACAGCGAGACAAGCCTTGCGATTCCCCCACACCTCATCCTGAGGCAGAAACAAAAATGGCACGCCTGGACGAACTCTACCTATCCTACCTGTTAAGCTTTGCTTGCATCTGGGCCTATATATCTCGCTGGGACATGTCTTTAGTTACGAGGGGATTGGTAGATTCTGGATAAGGTTATATCTGCCTTGATTTGTTACTATTATCTATACGCTGCTATGGATTTGCTTGCCTGATCACACATGGCCTGTTATTTGTTATTATTTATTACTTTTCATCTGTTCTGTTGCTTGATTTTTTATTTTCTTTTTCTTTTTGAATCATTTACTATGTTTGTAAAATTTCAATAAAATTCCAATGTTTAAAAAAAAAAATAAAGTGGGCGCGATTTGGACGTGGTTTTGGCCGCGGAAACCGCGTCGGAACCCGCGGCCATAACCTCGTTCAAATCCGTCGTGTGAACAGGGCCTTACTCTTAAGAACCAACCAAAAAAATACGCATCATGTGAACTACAATTCATATTTTCTATTGAGGCCAATGGGGATGATTTACTTTTAGTTTTTAGATGAGTATTTGAAGTCAGAATCCACGCGGTTTCCTGCTTGAAATTCTCGTCGTGTGGACGGAGGTTCAGAGTGGAAGGAGGTAAGATATAAAAATCACAGCAAGAGATCCTGGGGCTTGAAGTTTTACAGGGAAAAGAGAAACAGCTTTCAAAACAGGAAATGCTGCTGTTTGGCAGTAGATAAGGGAGGCTACAAACAGCATAGGAAAATCACAAATGACTGCAGAAAACATTACAGGGAGATGAATGAAGAATCAGTCGAGTAATTATATTTATTTTGTGGGGGAGTTTGCAAGACTATCCTTTTAAAGGAAGAGATTTAAAATGAGTCTATATGTCATACAGAGACACTATTATAAAGCAGAAGCTCCTGGATTGTATCAGCATTCAAGAGTTTACCATCAGGCAAGCACTCCATAACAATTGTGAGCATAGGACAATAACAAGGAAGACGCTACTGGTCTCCATTGATAGGCAAACATATATTGTAAAGCAAAACTTAGAATAAGGTTATTTTTTCATAGATAAACCCCAAGTTTGCTTACCCTCAGGATTAATTGGAGAAGTGCATGACCATCTCCATTAAAGTCTATGAAAGTTAAACAATAGGTTAGACAAGCAGCTTCAGATCTGAATTCGTGAACAGGAGTCATGGGACCCCCCCCCCCGCCCACCCCCCATTTTCCAGATAACTGAGGTACCCAAAGCAGCAACCTGCATCTCTCTGGCATTTCTGATATTTCCTGTGAGACTGAATAAATTTAAAGGGGATTTGCCACCAGACCAAGTACTGACCTCCGTTCAGCATGAGAGCAAGATGTAAACAAATCACGCTGAGTCATGAAGCTGCAGTGGAGAGAGGGATATGGGAGGGGGGAGTGAGGAATCCAAAGGGAGCGTCTCAAAACTTAAGTGAACTAATAAACAGTACAACAGTGGATTCAATACAGCAAGACACAGAGCCTCAGACGGCACTGTCAGGAGAAACCTTATCTGCTAAGCAGCTAATGTAATGTAAACAAATCACGCAGCAAGAGACAGAGATGCACACAGACACACACAGCCAGAGCACAGAGCCTGCATAAGGGGATCCTGTGACATGTTCACGCAAATAATCAAACTATAACTTGTGAATTCTGTATACAAAAGAGATCACCTATTCTAAACAGCAGATTGAAAGCTTCTTCATCAGATAAAGCAGGGATCTAATAACACTACAGCTAGTTATTCTGTATACAAAAGAAAACATATTGCTACCCGGTGCCTTAAAAGACCATTCATTCTGCCTGTCATCAGCTAAGAAGTGATTCATGCAAGCGCGGCCTTTCAGCTCCCGGGTCGTGACTAGGGAAGCTTTGTGGTAACCAAGGGGGGTTGAGAAATGCTGTAGCTCTCAGAGTTTTCACTTTTTTTAATCACATATATTTAGAAAAGTGATTAAATACCCATTTTGGAGGTTCCCACGTCAACATTACATGGTGGCAAAACCCCTTTAAGGATATAATCTGGAGACTGAATGAGTTTAGGGGAGCCGGGTTGTAAACAATTAGATTGTCTAATCTGAATACATGCGAGAGTTTGGTATAGTTTTATAAAAAAAAATAATGTATCAAAAGTACCATAATCTGAGGTAAATCTTATGGCTGCATGTGTCCCATTTAAATGATTATCCTGTTTTCTTTCCTTTACTTAATTAGAAATTGCTGCCAGCTATACAGTAGTACCAGTCATTTTGCTGACCTGCAGCTAAATACAGGATTTCTCACTGCTGCCACTGGGTCATGTGACCTGCACTCTGAGTTGCTGAAACACACAGCATGGTTGTGTGACCCAGAAGTGAATCTCTCTATGCATTCCTATGGGAGGTTCAAAGTCAGTCTCATAGGAATGCATAGAGAAACAGACTTCCTGTCAGCATCAAAAACATAGGGTGTCATGTCCCAATTTGCAAACGCCAATTTTTTGGTCTATTTTGCACCAAAAACACTCTTGATGCCATATTCTTGATGTAAATGAAGTGTAATATACCAAAACTAGGCGCATTATATGCCGGGCACGACACATTGCGCCTTACCATGATTTGCTGTGCGCTTCCATAACACAATGCGCCTATTGAGGCGCATTACATAAACTAGAAATGATATTTTATGCGCCTCCGTTGGCGCAATGCGCCTCGATAGGCTCATTGCATACACTACCAACGATATGCGCCACGATTTGCACAATGCGCCTTTTTAGGTGCAATGCGCCTTTTTAGGCGCATTATGTTTGCTATGTAAAAGTATACCTGATGCCAGATTTTGAGAGGATTGCACTCTCTGGCGCAATTTACACTGATTTAATGCGCCTAAAAACTGCTGCGGCGATGCCAATTTTCGGACATGTCGCCTATAGTGGTTTTTTTTGTAATCAGAGTTCAGGTCATGTGACCTTACAGAGACCGTTGCATCAGCCAGAAATCCTGTATGCAGCTGCAGGTAAGCAAAGTTACTGGAACTACTGTCTAAATGCAATTTCTTATGATCTAAGAGGGAATATATAAGAAAAAACCTGGAATTGTCCTTCAATAAATCTCAATTCACATCACTACAAATCTACAAATCCCAACTAGCAAAAAATTTTCAGCTTTTCCTTCTTTTCCTGGGGCCTGGGGTTTTTTTGACCCCTTCCCAAAAATTTGTGTTTGGCCCCAAAACCCCAAAATAAGCCCATGGTCCCCCAAAATCACCCTTTTAAAATTTGTGACATACAGGGGGAAAAAATAATATCGGGATACACAAAGCTTTTTTTTGGGCAATTTTTTCCACCTACAAACAAAGGGGAATTCGAAATTTTATCGTTGGTGCCTTCACCCTGAAATACAAAAATCTAAAAAAAAAAACCCAAAAAAACCCCCAAAAAACCCCCCCCGAAAATAATTTTTAATTAAATTTGAATTTTATTGCATGAAATAAGAAATTGTAAAAAAGGGAAAAAAGAAACTTAATATTTTGGGGGGCAAAACCTTTTGTTTGCAATTACAGGGGGGCCCAAAACATTTCTTTTTTTTTCTTGACAAATTTTTGCACACACTGCGGGCAGGTTTTTTTGGGCCCACTTCTCCATACAAAATCTCCTCCCGATTTTTCCAGGTTTCGGGGCTGTCACGGGGGCTCATTCATTTTTCCCCCCTCCCCCCAAAAAGATTTCTGTTTGGGGGTTGGGTTCGGGAGAATGGCTACGCCCCTCCGGGCCCTTGAAATCCCATCTTATGGACCCGGTCCTTAGTTTCCTTTTTTCGGGTCATTGTCCGGGTTTTTTAAAAACCTACCCCGGGACCCACCCTTCAATGCTTTTTCCCGAGGGACGGGGGTTTTTGGTCAAAAATCTTGAAATACGGGGGCCTTTCCATCCCCCATTTCAATAGGGGCCCGGTAAATCCTGTCCCTTGACTTCCGGGTTCCGGCGCCAGCGCATGGAGACTTAAAAGCCATCGGCCCCCGGGCCAGTGAACATCCCCGCCAAACAGCTGTTTTTAAACGCTCAGCCCGGGCTGAGGACAAAAAACGCTCAGGCTCCCCCTTTACACTGCGAAATCTTCCGCCCGCTGGGGAGACTGGAGCCCGCCGGTGGGCGGAACCCGCCTCCCCTCCCCCAAGGGCACAAAACCGTCTCCCCTCCCGCGAAACAGGGGGGTTAAACCCCGCCGTTGCCGGCCCGCCCCAACGAACCGGGCCGGGTTTCACCTTACCCCTTAAACCCGGTCGGGGACTCTTCACCCGCCCCCCCCCCCCTGCAAGTGGCTCCCAAAGGGACCTGCGGCCATTTCAGTGGAGGAACCCCCGGGGCCCCGGCTTTCTTTCGGGAACCAAAATTAAGGGGCCCCTCGCTCAAAATCAAAGGGCGGACTAAAAAGGGTTCCTACCAAGACTCTCTACCCCTTACACAGGGCAGACAACTGTGGGGGGCCCCACGCCGCCAACTAAACCCTTGACAAGGGACCCCCTTCCCGCCGCAGAAAACACAGCACAGTGGGGACCCACTGGGGGCCAGCACAAACCCGGGGCCATGTAAATACACCCCGGGCTTTCCCCCAGCCCCTAAGTAAAAAGGGGGCCGCGGTCCCCCCCTGCACACAGGCCCCTCATCCCCCGATGGAGAAATACCTTCTCCCAGGGGCCAAAAATCCAGAGCAGGCCGAGCCCAACTGAAAACCCCCACCAAAAAAGGGCCCCCGTCTTTACCCCCCCTTTTGCACGGCAGAGAAAAGGGAAAGGGGGACAAAACACCAGCACCAACAGGGGGAGCGGCAGAGCTCACAGTTTCCCTCCTCCCATCTCAAAACTTGCAGGACACTGCCCCAAATCTCCCCCATTTGAAAAAAAAACAGCTGGCCAGGGAAAATTGGCGAGACAAATAGCTCCAGACTTTTGCAGGGGGGCCCTAAAACCACTATCCAAGCTCCCAGGCTAAACTACACCCAAACGTGCAAGAAAACATTCTGCCCGAATTGAGGAAATGGAAACAAATAAATTTTGGGTTCCCTTTTTAGGATTTTTCCCAGCGATTGCCCCGCAATGGCGGCAAGCCTTCATTGGAATTAGGGCCATCCCTCTTCCAGCGGAAGAAAAATTTCCCAGAGGGTTCTCTATCCGGGGGCCACCCCCCTCAAAGTGCTCACCCGAGGGGCCTCCCAGACTTTTTCTATTCGGTTGCAGAAGCAGAAGAAGGCCCTTACGCGACACCTAAACCCTTTCAGGGAGGTTTCCCTTTCTTCAGAAAAAACCAGATCACCGGGGAACACCTCGAAACCCCCCTTTAACTACAAAGGAGGCCCCCCATCCCCCGGATTGCATACACGCCCGCATGGAGCAGCAGAGGCAACCGCAACCGCCCATAACAGGGAAACGAGGAACGGGGAAAGGGGACCCTCTTGGCCCCGGGGTTAACCCCAAACTCCACACCACCCCCTCTTTCACCCAAAAGAATGCCGTAGGCCAAGAAAGGAAGTTTTCGAGACTCTACCGCCAGACTGGGGGTGTGGGTTCTTCCTCCCTGGGCAAGATCCGGGTTTCCTTTTTGGGGGGGGGGGAAAAAGATTTTTTCAGACGATCCCCGGGGGGCCCCCAGTTGCTGGCGGGGGGATATTGGTCAAATTTGGGTTTTTTCTTAAAGGGATTAGTTTCATTTCTCCCTATGTCTGAAAATGTCCAAAAAGGGCCAATTGGGGGCTTTTCTTACCGTTTCACAATTTTTTTCCCGGGGTGGGGGGGGGGGGGGAAAATTTTTTTTTTTTAAAAATTTTTTTAAAAGACTACGCTCTCATGCGGAGGGAAAAAAGGAAGTCCTTCCAACGCTTTAAAAGGGGGGTTGAAAAAGGGATGCCCCCCAGGGGCGTAAATTTTTTCACCGGTCCAGGGGTCGGGGTTTTTTTCCCTCCCCCCGGGCGACCTGAAACCCTTTGCTCGCGGGGGGATCCCCGCGGCAGTTTGCGTCCTGCCCCCCCCCCGGCCCCCCCCCCCCCCCCCCCCCTTTCCCCCTGCTGCCCGGTCCCGGGGGCCGCGCCCTTTTACCTGTCCGCACTCCTTTTAACGCCGCTCCCGGCCGCCGTGCGCTTGGCCCGCGGGCCAGGGGGGGGCCCGGGGGGCCGGCCGACTTCTCTAAATTTTAAAGGGGGGCCCGCGCCCCCAAAAAATTGGCCCCCTTTTTCCGGGCCCCTTTTCTATTTAAGGTTTTCCGCCCCCAACTTTTCCGCCGGGTTCGGGTTTGGTTTTTTTCTTGTTGCTTTTTAAAGGTTTTTGGGAAAGTTTAGTCTTGATTACCCGGGGAAACCAGCCCCGTTTGCTCACGTTTCCGCCCTTTTGCCTGTTTGCCCCCTGCCCTGACCGTCTGCCCGCTCTGACTACAACCTCCCCCGCCCCCCTTTCCCCTTCTGCCGTCCCCGACTACGCCTCCGGATTACGTTTCTGTAACCAGGGGTACCCCGGCTGCCATCGCAAGCAATTTAAAGCAGGGTTTAAAGACCTGGGAGCCTCAAAGCCCAGCAAGTCCATCCCGCTTTGCGGCAGGCTCTGGTGAAAACCGGGGCTACTTAGATTTCCCGTTCCCTGGGGGTGGGGTTGCTATCATCGCTTGCGTTGGCCCACATCCCCCTCCGTTTTTAACACCCTAGCAAAAGTCAGGTTTCCCTTCTGGCTTTTATCCAGGGTTAGGGGTTTACTAAGTTTGTTGTTTAAATTTTCTATGCTCCACCTCTCTCTTTTTCCCTTGGGACTGCTTGCAGTTTCGGGGCCTAGAAACCCTACGTTGGGAAAGGGGCAGGAAGGGGCCTCCTTTTTAAAACCCGCGCCTACCCACCCCCTCTTCCATGCAGAGATAGTCACATTAAACGGATAGTCCTTGGGAAAATAAAGGGGGCCCGCTCCCCAAAAAAACTATAAGGTGATCCCCCCCCATTTTGGGAAAAAGGGTTTCCTCCCCCATGTGGGCCCCCTTCCGGAGTCGCATCTAAAGGCCGATGGAAACTAAGGGGCTTGGAGAACTTGGGTTTGGGCCCTGTCTTTGGTCCCCCCTCTTGGAAGGCCCAAAAGGGGGGGGGTTTACCCCTTATCCAAAAAAATTTCCCCCCTTTTTAACTGGTGTCACAAGGGCCATTATACCGAAGGGAGATTTTTACAATTTTGGGTTTTTAAGTGGGGGGGTCACGACCTCAGCATCTTCCCAAAGTATACGGGGCCCAAAAGGGCCCCAAAAAGGACATTTTTTAGGGGGCTGAAATAGAATTTTTGCTGACCAAACGCAAAGGGGCCAATCATTGGAGGGGGGAATTTAAAAGCGGTTTTTGGAACCCCCGGTTTTGGGGGTTTGAAGGGGGGGGGGCCCAACCCCTTACAACTTTTGGGAGGGGGACCATCACATCAGGGCAGGAGTAAATGCGTCACCTCATTGACTCCTTTGGCTCCCATGATTGCTGGGGGAGGAAGGGGAAAACCCCCAAAGAACGTTTATTTCACGTACTATTCCCCGGTACAAACCAAAACAAAGGTCAAGGTTAGACCCCCCTTCTGGTTTCCCCGGGGGCACCCTCCAATTCAAAAAATTGGGGGGACGCCAAAAACCTAACCATGATCATCTCTGAAAAACCCCCCCCCCGATCTTCTTAGGGCTTGTCAGAATCCTTCCCAAGGGGTCAACTTTAAAAAGGGGAAATTCCCCCCTACCTCCCGGGACAGAGGTTTTTTCAAGATGGTTTGGACTGGGGGACACCTTTTCCCCACAATTCCCCCAAACAAGGTTTACCCCCCCGTTTTTTGGAAGACGGCGAAAGCATTTCTTTGAGAAGGAATTTTAAAACTCACACCCAGGGGTTTCAAACGGAAGTTGAAGGTAGCCTTTCTGAAGGCATCGGGGAAAGGATGGGAGACCTACCAACCTTTCCCTTGGGGGAAAAAAAAAGCTCCAAGGGTCCCAGAAAACTGGGGGAAAAAACCAAAGAAGTTTTTTAATTTTGGGGGGGCGAGGGGTGGGGGGTTTAAAAATTAAATCACCTCACTCGACCCTTTTCAGGTTTTCGGGAAAAAAACCCCGGGGAAAAACCTTTTTTTCGCTCCCCAAGGGACCTACCCAAAACCCCGCACAACCACGCCCTACCTCCGGGCCAAAAGGGGACTGTCCAACTGCCGGGCCCTTCAGGGGTCAACACACGCCAAACAAAAATTTTTCCATGCGAAAACCCTTTTGAAAGGGGCAACTGCAAGCAATAAGGAAAGGGGCAACGTTCCTTCCTAAAATCAAATTGCCCCTTAACAATCTTTAGAAAGAGGAACGAACGCGGATTAAAACCCAAATGGAAAGGGCAGGATGGCTATTCCCACTTGAAAACCCGGGAAGGCCCCTGGACCCCCAAGGGGATTTCTGGGGGGATTTATAAGACTTGATTTAACAGATCCCCCTTTTAACCCCCCACTGAAAACTATAAACTGATCTTGGGACACCGGGACAAAACTCCGGGAAACCAAAAACGCTTATATCAAAATTCCCCAAAGAAAAAGGGAAAAGGGTCCTCTGCCCCCGCTTTCCCATAGGGCCCCCCTATCCCTTTTTAGATTCAAACAAAAGATTCCCTCCAAAATTTTTTGGCCGAACCGCCTTGCATTTTATGCTGCGCCGATAGGCCCCCCCCAAAAGGCTTCATCAAGGGCCAAGCAAACGGGTGGTTAAAAAATCAGGAAGGTTTCTTGCAGTCCCTTTGAAGAATCCGACACAAGCCAAAGCCAGGGAACAGCCTGTTCTTCTGGCCCCTAAAACGGGAGAAAAAACCCCGATTAAAGTCCGGGGGACTTGGGCTTTGGATTTTCCCTGGTTTTCCCTTTGGGGGTTAAAGGGGGGCGTTTTTGGGCTTTCCTTGCTGCCCTCTAAAGAAGGCCCCAACAGCACAAATACACACCACAGGCTTTTCCCCCTCTCCAAAATTCCTCCTTCAAAAAAGGGGACAAGAAAGGGGGGCCCCCCTGGGCCCCCCCTTTCTTTTTAACCTGGCCCCTTTGGGGGCCCTGGGGGCCGGGTTTCTTTTCGGACTCTGAACTTTTCAAGGGCATCAATAGGTGACAAGGAGGTGAAAATTGCTCCCCGTTCGCCGCGACCTTTTTACTTTTTTTTGGGCTAACCCCCCGATGCACCTCTCCCCCGTCCCAGATGCCCTTCAACATTTCGGCACTCTTTCAGGGGATAAAGTTAACGTTTCTAAAAAAAGGGAAAAGGGTTTTAAATAAAGGGCCGAGAAATTTTCTCAGTCACAAAGGGCCAGGGATAGGGCTTAACTAACCCGTGTCCATGAAAATATTACCTACCGGGCAACAAGATTGGCAACTTCCCAAACCCAAAAGTATAAAATTAAATAAACCCTCCTCTAATCGACAAAAATTTTCCAGGGCTTGAGGCGGTGGGCTTCGTTAACCCATTGTCCCCCGGGGTGGGAGGAAACCATAAAAAAGTTCTTTCTTTCCCCAAGCAAAAATATAACCCCCCCAGACCCTCCCCTTTTCCCTTCCTTAAACACATGTCCCTTTAAAAATTAAAAAAAATCAAGTTTTCATAAATTTAATTTTGGGGGTGGGAAAAAAAAACCCCGCATCGCTTTAAAATAAAATAAATATTGCCGTTTTGGTGTGGGGGGACTAAAAACTCCCTGATGCTAGAGGGATAATCTGGCATTTCCTGGGGGCGACACATCTTGAAATTTGGGAAATTTAAGGCCGCCCCCCGCTTTTTCGAATTGGGAAATTTGGGAAAAAGGGAAAAAATTCCCCCTTGGAAAACCACAAGCCCCTTTTCCACAAATAATCCCAACTCCCCCCCCTTTTAAAAAAGTTTTTCCCCCCTGCTTAGGGGGCACTTACGGTTTTTTGGGAAGGAGCTTAAAAAACCCCCCTTGGCCTTTTCCTTTTCTCCCTTTCCAAAATAAAGCCCCATCCCCCGGATCACCCGAGTTTCCCTTGGTTTAGGGGGTAATTCCCAAAGGGTTTTTGGGAGTTTGGGGAGAGCGGGGGCGTAGCTACCGTGGGGCAGTTTTAAGCATCCGGGAGCACAAAAAATTGGGCTGAACCCCCCTGGGGATTTTTTAGAAGTTCTCCCTTTCCGGGAGCCCCATCTTTTTGGGAGCCTTTTCAGCTCTATTTAAATTTTTGGGAGGGGGGGCTAAGAGAAATCTCCAAGGATTAAACCTCAAAGATTTCGATATGTTTTTTCACCGGCCCCCCCAAAGGGTTTCCCGCTCCCTTTCGGGGGCCTTTTTCGGAACATGAAGGTTTTTTTAACGCCCATGTGTTTTCCCGGCAATTCCCAAAAATTGGTGTCGGGGTTTTGGGGAAATGTTTTCCCAAACCCCAGACCCGAAATTTCCCCAAAAGGAAACCCCCGGGCCCTACGTAAACATGTTTTTCTTTTAAACCTGGTGTGAAACTTTTTTTAAATCATACAAAAACCCTATCAACGTTTTAATATCGCCCCTTTCCCCCAAAAAATTTTTCCCCGATAATCAGTAAATTTCCCCAAATGCGGGACTCAAAAAAACCGGGTCTATGGCATGGGCTATGGGGAAAGTACTATACTCAGACCTACTGGGACACAGTTTTTCCCCAAAACATTAGCTTCACCCCCTTGGGGTTTCCTCTAGAGAAACATTATGAGTTTTTTTATCTTCCATTTTCCAAAACCCCGGACTGGACGAGGGAAGGTTCCCCCGGGAGCCATCACGCCCCCCCCGGCCCATCCCGGAAATTTGTTTTAAATTGCCCCTTTTTCGGGGAAAAGAAGCCTACTGCAGTTTTTGGCGAAAGCCCACTCTCCCGTCCATCTCCGGGGGAAAAAAAACAGTTAAAGGGCTAGCTCCCCAAAAGCCCCACATTCAAAAAACTGAAAGGCACAAGGAACACGAAACCCAAAGGGGTTTTTTTTTCAAACGGAAAAACCCTTTTTAAAAATCGCAATTTCTCCACAGGGAGAATTGGCTCTCCCGCAGGTTTCAAGAAAACGGGGGGTACTTTTCCCCCAAAGGGGGGGATCTGTTGGGGACGCTAGGAAGATTTCGGTTTTAAAAAAAATGTAAATTCCCATTATTCAAGGGTTTGACCGCAACCAATATCATGATTTGGGGTAAGGGCGCATACATGGTGTATAACATTTTTTTTCCCCCTTTGGACTGAAAATTTTTTTTATTTTACTCCCTTTTTTTGCTGCTTCAAATTTTTTATGGGTTGGGGTTTTTTAAGCTCTGTATTTATGCCTTCATACCTCAAGCAAAGGCCTTGAGACTGGCAAACCCATGAAATGACTAAAAGTAAAAATGGTTTAAGATTCATGATTGTTAATTTAAAAACCAAAAAAAATGGTTTGGAAAAAAAAAAAAAACCCGTCCTCCCTTTCAAAAACTTCCCCCAAAGTATTTTTCCCCCCCCAAGCTTTTTACATTTGGATGATGTTCTTGGGGTTGTACTCATCCTTCCTTTTCCTCCAAACACAGCAAGTGGAGTTGATACAAAAAGTGGTCTCATCTGACCACATAACCTTCTTCTATCATCCAGATGGTCACTGGCAAACTTCAGACGGGCCTGGACATGTGCTGGCGTTAGCAGGGGGACCTTGCATGCCCTGCCGGATATTAATCCACGACGGTGTATTGTGTTACTAACGGTAGTCAGATAGACTGTGATCCTTGCTCTATTCAGAACATTGACCAGGTCCTCCTGTGTAGTTCTAGGCAGATTGTTGACCTTTCTCACAATCATCCTTACCCCACGAGGCGAGATCTTTCATGGAGCCCCAGACCGAGGAAGATTGACAGTCGTCTTGTGTTTCTTCCATTTTCTAATTGCACCAACAGTTGTTGCCTTCTCACCAAGCTGCTTGCCTATTGTCCTGCAGCCCATCCCCCGTCTTGTCCAGGTCTACAATTTTGTCCCTGGTGTCCTTATACAGCTCTTTGGTCTTGTCCATGGTGGAGAGGTTGGAGTGTAATTGACTGAGTGTGTGGACAGGAGTCTATCATACAGGTAAGGAGTTCAAACAGGTGCAATTAATACAGGTAATGAGTGTAGAGAAAGGAGGGCTTCTTAAAGAAAAACTGACAGGTCTGTGAGAGCCAGAATTCTTGCTGGTCGGTCGGTGATCAAATACTTATTTCATGCAATAAAATATAAATTAATTATTTAAAACCATGCAATCTGATAAATACATTGATAAATATAGGCTATACAGGTGAATGAAAGGATTCTGATTAAAGGAGCTCACTGTATACTGTGCTATCATTAAGTTGAGTGTAAACTCTGTATACGCTAATTTCCTAAGCTCCATGTAGTTGTGGCTGCAGACAGCTATAATGTCATCATTGCATTATGTCTGCAAATTTGGAGCTTTGTACCAGATAAACAAAGCTTTAGATACTATAAAGAGCTATTAGGAAAGTAATCAACTCATCATTTTGGATTCAAATTTAGATTATTAAAATAATGCAGGCTTGTTCATGTAGTTTGATTGATGGGAATCTTCTCGAGTGTCACAGCTGATCTGATCACATTTTACATCAAACCTATGATTAATGCAATAGCTCTTTTTTTTAGGTTGAAAACTGTTTTAGAATTGATTATTTCTCAAGCTCCAAATATTCTATGAAATCAAAGGTGACAGAAGTTCTCTGAAGAGCCCAGATCGCTTCCTGATTGCAAGCAAACACATCTAAGTATTCAGCAGTGACCTCTGTCTCTCCATCACAGCTGGACGATTCATTATAGGAGTCGTTTCCATTGAGGGCACATGGTAAATGTTATAAATGCTTAGAATGGACATTACTTACCCAATTCCCTGTTTTCAGTTGCCGCATAAACTGTGCCGGGTCACTGAAATTCAATTTCCTTTCAGAATATTTCATAGACCTTTCACCTAATGGGAATGATCAATGACAACTTGCAGTGCCGCAGGAAAGTCGGACCAAGACACCAGTTAATCACCTAATGCTCTGTCAAAATGGCTATTTTTAGAGCTCGGCAGAGAACTACATATGAAATATCCATCTGCTCTTCCTTAAAGTGAATCGACACTGACACCACCATAAAAAATATAATTAAAAGCCCATTAGCAGCAGGTCCATCAGGATGCCATTAAAGGGGTTTTCTCACCACAATGATGAGTTTTTAATATGTAGGGAAAGATAAATAAAGGCTATTACCAAATACATTGCTGTTTTGATTTAGCTTTGTTCAGTAAGGCTATGTTCACACGGCAATTATTGGGACAAAATCTCGCCCCGAAAATTCGCGCCATACTGCGCTAAATACGGGGCGAGATACGTCCCAATAATTACGGTAATCCACAGTTCTCATAGAACTATGGATTACGTCTACGTATACGCGCCGTGAATAATGAATGTCTATGGGGCCGGTGGGCTGCCACCCTACCCGTCCCCGCTCCCAAGCACACGCCGTAATTGCGGGCGAAATACGTCCCCAGAATTACACCGTGTGAACATAGCCTAAAGCAGATTTTATCTACTGCAGGTTTAGACAAGTTTCTTTGGTTAACCACCACCTCTCCCTACTCTTTTTCTTATCTGATTGCTCCAGCTTCTCTCTTGGGCCATGGTGAGTCACTCCCTGCTGAGTCTTATCTCTAGCACGAGTGCTTGTTTATCTAAGTTAATGACAAGATTGTTGGTCTATAGCTTTGTGCACTACAGATTATAAACCTTCAGCACTCATATCACTGTAACAGGAGTAGCAGAGATGAAATGCCAATCACTGCTGTAGAACCACTCACAGCCTGACCAGGAAGTGTGAGGTCTGAAGCTGCCTGTGGCTCTGTGAAACAGCATGGTGAGAAAAACCCTTTAAGACATGAGTTGTGTGTGTTAAACTCACAAACTGCTGCAGAAACCCTTCCAGCTAGGTGAGCACCAATTTGGGTTTTGAGGAACCATGCCTGTCTGGTCCTTTGTTCTGTGGACCTTCCTTCAAGCTGCCTCATTCCATTGCTAAGATGACACCACAACTTTAAACCACTGGCTACATAAATTGGCTTCCAACATGTCCTGGACTTTTAAAAGTAAACCACTCCTACATCCCATGTGCTTGCTTTGCTGGCTTGTCTGGTTGGCATTTTCTGCGATTACCTCTGTTTGACCAGACTTGTTGGACTATTCTTGACCTATGTGCAGACTGACCCTGGTCCTGTCTTCTAAAGTGAATCGCGGACTTATTCACCTGCCTTTTGCCAAACTGGATCTGTCCTGAATGTGTCTTTTGCCCAGCCCACTAACAGCCGTCAAGCCATTGGGCACTATCCTGAGGACCACAACCTTAGTATCCAACTGGTGAAGTCAATAACTTCTTACAGAGCTTAATGTTGAAGAATGAGGAAAAACTTCCACATTCTGGGCCAACTTGCGCCAACCTAAGGGTACGTCCATGCGACAAGTAAATTTTACTTGTCAATTTTTTTAACTCGTGGTTGACCGTTACAAACTAGACCCATTCATTTCTATGTGGTTTTGGATCCGCATTAAAAACCACATACTAATGTTTGGGACGCGTTTTACACCAGGTTTTTATTGACCTCAACAGTAAATTACCACATGGAAAAACATGCTCTTCATAAACATAACAGAGAAAACCCAACTTCCAAAAATACGCATTGTATGAACTACAACGCGTATTTTCTATTGATGTCCATGTGAATGGTCTACCTTCGGTTTTAGACAAGGCGTGGATTCTGCCTTGAAACAGTTGTGGTATGAACATAGCCTGAGCTGAGTTTCTGCAAAACCACATCACCCTCAAGTCTAACTTTTTCATCCTCCTGACTATGCCCTCCGGCATCTCTGTCCAGAAACCCATCACCCATGTACCAGCTGCCAAAGGCCAGGAATCAGCTCGTATGTGCACTGTTCAGACTGAGTGTAAGGGTACATCCCCATGATAAGCATTTCAACTTGGAATCCAAGCCAGTTCCGACTTGAAATATTCATCTAAAACTGGAAGTAAATCTTCCCCACTGATATCAATGGAAAAAACGCGTTGCAGTTCATACAATATGTATTTTCGACAGGTGGTTTTTTTTCGGTGTCCAAAACCTTAAACATGATCATTCATTAGTCTGAAAACGTGTAGAAATTTACTATTGAGGTCAATGGGGATGGCTAAAAACCTTGTGAAAAATGCACCCAAAAGATTTGTACGTGGTTTTTAAAGCGGATCCGTGTCCCAAATCACATAGGATCGAATGGAACTCGTTTCTGACAGTAAAATGAGACTAAAAATATGAAATTCACATGTAATACAATGTAAAATACTCATTGAAAACCAAGTCTCCAACGCGTTTTCAACAGCAGAATTTGAAAAGTAAATTTTACTCATTAAACAGAAGCACAATGTCCGCTACCACTCATCAGGTCTCCATACATTCTCTGAAGGTTTCCCAGCATTCAAAATTGGGCATATATCCTTGCAAGGAACCGTGGAGAAGAAACCCTTTTATCCAAAAGGGCAATACTGACAATGTAGAAAAAGCGATTATTCTCCAGTCCTTGTCTTCAATTTAAAATATAGATAATTTTATTGTCATATGTTAAAATTAGCCATTCCAGCTCACGTGTTTCGGGTACCGCAGACCCTTATTCATAGCAACATTGTAAATTTTACTCATTGTCTGGACATAACCTAAGACTATATCTACACAGCACTGGTTTTTGGTCAGATTTCTGGTGCTAGAATCCGCTGAAAATCTGACTGTAACCAGTTCCCATAGACTGCGAGAGAAAATCTGAGCTGTAGTCTACACACGTGGATTCTTTCTGGTCAGTTTTTAAATCTGCCGGATTCTGACAAATTTTAAAATCTGTTGGATCTTCCACTGGATTCCCGTTGGATTCCAGTACAGTCAATGTATTGGAACAGTGGGAAATCAGAAAAACCGACCGTGGTTTTTAGCACAAACCTGCACCAAGAACCGCGATACAGCAATGTTAAAATGCCATTGGATTTTGGACGCCATTTTAATATATGCGGTGTAGACATAGCCTAACAGTTTTACCAGGCCTAGGAAGAGATAAAGTAAGTACTCACTGGACTAAACCAACTAGTGGATCAGATGGCCCCTATGTTCATGGAGGTTGCAGGTGAATATGTTTAGCTATTATAAGAGGTCCAAAAGTAAAGAGATACCAAAGACTTTGAGCCTTATGTATGAAAACTGTCCAGCAGCAAGATCATATTTTCCAACTCTTCTGAATTGGTCGGGAGGGTCCGGCAAATGGGGGCCTCCTCTACCCCCGGAAAGGTCAGTAAAACCTCCTGCAGACAAAAGTCTGAGGGAGGTTCATTAAGGAAAGTGACCAATGTAGGGGGCGGTCTCTGCAGCTAGGCTATAAAATCCTAGCTGTGCTGATGGCCATTTCAGGACATGCGCACTTCCTTGGAGGACGTCACCCTGGTAAGCAGTGTACTCACCCCCTACCCGCTTTTGTCCGACTCCTGGCATCTTTAGACTTTTGCAGCAGGAGACAGACTATAGGAGACAGGGAGCAACTCCTGCCCTCTGCAGCCTGTCCCCCGCCCCCTGCAACCGTCGGAGACATGCCACAGGGAGCAGGAGTTGCCCCCTTGTCTCTTGCCCCTTGCTCCTGTCTCCTGCAGCCTGTTTTTGGCGATCGCAAGGGGCTAAAGACAGGCTGTCTTCTGCCCCCTGCAGTCTGTCTCTGGCCCACTACATAGGAACTTACTGACACGAGGACCGACCTACCAGTATGTCCTGTGTCGATAAGCATTTAAACTAACAAAATCTTTATCATGGATATTGTGATCATCTTCGATTGCTGAGTTAAAAGGGTGTTCTCACCATGCTGTTTGGCAATGCCTACTCTTCACATCCAGCTTCAGGCTCCCACTTCCTGTTCAGGCTGTGGGCGGTTCTACATCTTTAGGCTCCCACTTCCTGTGCAGGCTGTGGGTGGTTCTACAGCTTCAGACTCCCACTTCCTGTTCGGGCCATGAACAGTTCTACAGCTTCAGGCTCCCACTTCCTGTTCAGGCTGTGGGCGGTTCTACAGCTTCAGGCTCCCACTTCCTGTTCAGGCTGTGGGCGTTTCTCCACCTTCAGGCTCCCACTTCCTGTTCAGGCTGTGGGTGGTTCTACATCTTCAGGCTCTCACTTCCTGTTCAGGCTGTGGGTGATTCTACATCTTCAGGCTCCCACTTCCTGTTCAGGCTGTGGGTGGTTCTACAGCTTCAGGCTCCCCCTTCCTGTTCAGGCTGTGGGTGGTTCTACAGCTTCAGGCTCCCACTTCCTGTTCAGGCTGTGGGTGGTTCTACAGCTTCAGGCTCCCACTTCCTGTTCAGAATGTGGGCAGTTCTACAGTAGTGACTGACATTTTAGCTATGCTATTCCTAGCTGATCCTGTTAGAGGGAGACTGGTAATGAAGGGGTCTAAACAGCAGGGCACAAGGCTACAGAGCTCTATAAGGTTAAAGGGGTTGTCTCACTACACTGATTCATTTTACCTCAGTCCTGTTTTCTTGGTTTCATTTTTCAGGGGGGTAGTTTACTGGCTTCTACTAGTCTGCAGTAGAAGCCAGGTCTGTAGCTATAGCAACCAGTCCTGGCAGCCTATAAGGAGAGAGTAAAAAGGTCTGTAGCTATAGCGACCTGAGGAGCTGATGCAGCCCATACAAGAGGGGATATCTAGGAATAGGTAGGACACTGTTAATGGACATATATAGCAAAGTGACTTGTTTTTACAAGATCTTTAACATAAAAAGCAGCAATCCTTGTAGTGAGACAACCCCTTTATTGTTTGCCAATAAGAAACATAAACAAGTTCCTTTCCTGCTGATAAGACATAAAACGTTCTTGAGCGGAGAGAAGTGGGTGGTAACCTAGGGAAGCTTGTGCACACAACCAAGAGATAAGAACTGCTCTAACTCTGGAAGGAAGCATAAACAGAACAGCAATGTATTTGGTAATAGTCTGCATTTACCTTTGCCTACATGTTTAAAGCCAATCATTGGGGTGCCTTTAGGTTGTGGAAAGTGTTGTGCCAAGCTGTGGGAATCAAAGTCTCTCTGTACAATGCATTTCACAAACCAATGTATAGAAAGCGGAACAAACCAAACCCTAGAGGAATAAGTCCAGAGCTTTCCTTCCTCGTCTCCTGATAAGTGGTTGTCAGTTTTTTGCTTGAAGAAACTTTTTATATAATCATTCTTTCAACTCATCCATCAATCTGTCAATTACTGTTCTCCTTTCATAATAATTGCTGGCCTACTACACCAGATCTCCAAGAGAAGTGGAAATTTTTCCAGGATAACATCCTTGTTCTCCAGCAATTCCTCAATCCCCCATGGACGTCACAAGTGTTATATGGATCAAGTGCAGCCAGATTCTCCAAGACTTCAAGCAGATGAGCCTACTCCATACACGGCAGATAAAGACTCATTATTACAGCAGGGACCTGACACTAGATGCCGGCATCAGAGACAGCGCTGATCCTGGCTTTTTAACTCCTTGGCTGCTGTGGCAATCGTGGCCGCTGCATCTAGATAAGTAAGGAACAGAGAGATCATGGGGTCACAAGTAGTTTTAATGACAGCTGGTGGCCTAATGAATTCTTCCGTGGCTGCCATGTTACTGCTCCTATTACACCCTGACATAGACAAGATGTTATATTCGAATCATCTTTCTATACACTTCTGCAGGATAGTAATATTGCAGAACAGTGAACAAGAGAATCGATTAGTGATCAAGTACCATACGGGGATTCCGCGTACAAGTAAAAAAAAAAAGAAAGATTAAATATAAAAAATTGAAAAAAAATGTTGCATTTTGCAGATAAAAAATATAAAGAAAACATTTACCCTTAGGCCATGTTCACACGGCTTAAAATTGGACATATTTCAGTCCGTAATTACGCACCGGAGTGCGCGAATTATGGCTGGAATCCGTCCCAATCATTACGGTAATCCACAGTTCTCATAGAGAACTATGGATTACGTCTCCTCTCCCCGCTCCCGCTCCCGCCCCCGGTCACACAGCGTAATTGCTGGGCGTAATTATGCCCCGCAAATAAGCCGTGTGAACCTAGCCTTAGGGGGACATGTATGATCGGCGATTGAGACGGTTTTCTGGCGTACAATGCGCCTCTGTTTGCCAGCTCCGCTGTCGGACGCACCTCCCCTATGTGTTAGGCGCATTAGGCGAAAGCTTCACCAATTTCTAATGCGCCTAACATAAAGGGGCGTGCTGTGGGCGTTCTGGGGCAGGACGCACCACATTCAAAAACACTGATGCGTGTATGAATGCGGGTCGGCAAAGTGAGGCGCATTAGAGCTCCGACAGGCAGACCTATTTCAATGTGGTCTGTCTGTCCGAGGCGTCGAAGTTTGCCCCGCGTGTATGAGTGCACTTCGGCACCGACATACATCAAGCGCAGTTTTCACAGAAAAAAACGTGAAAACGGGCACTTCGACGCGCCGATCTTTATACATTATATTTACTATTTTGCCATAGGCAAACTTAAACTCTATCATTTCTCAATCTATAAAACACTAAAACGTAACTTTTATTATGTATAACACTTTACCTCTATACACACTATTTAAAAACCTGATTTCTAACCTCTCAACTTATCCCTTTCTACTTCTGGAGGAATAACTCCTTTTCTATTACCAAGTCTGGTGGAGCACCACCTATTAACAGGAGAACCTTATATATACAGTAATTTACTAACTCCAGTAAGGGATCCCAAGCATCCTACTTGGGCAGTCATCCCTAATCTGATGGACATAAAACATATAAGGTTTCCTTGTGAGACCCTCTGCAGCGGGTGACACTTGTAGACAGAGGTGAGAAATCACAATTTAAAATGTCATGCCTGACCTCCCTAACATGTTTCACCAGCTAAACTGATCTTTATACATGTCTCCCTTAATTGTTATTGTTGCATCCATGAAAGACTTACTTATTGAAATATAACATCATTAAAATACCAAATACCATAGAGAAAAAATCCCAACACCAAAATTGCAGTTTTTTTGAACATTTCACGATCCTAAAAAATTGGAATAAAAAGGGATCAAAAAGTCGCAAGTCTTCCAAAAGGGTACTAATGAGAATACTAGACTTCAGCCCGCAAATAACGATCCCTCGATTAGGTCTGTAGATAGAAGATAGCGCTGCAGTGCAAATGTAAAAAATTTAATTAGAAAAATTTGGTATCACCGAAATCATACTGATCGACACAATACAAATGATACATCACTTATACCATATAGTGAACTCCATAAGAAACAGAAGAACCAAAAAAATGGCGTAATTGAGTCTTTGTTTCACCTGACAAATAATTTATTTTTTTGGGAGGGGGTGGGGGTTCCAGTAGGTTGTATGATACAGTCATTAATACCATTTACAGGTAATTCTTGTTTTAAAAAGATCAAGTGCTGTGTCTATACAGATGGAAAATTTAAAAAATTACTCTTGAAAGGCGGCGAGGAAAAAATAACATTAGAAATCCGAAAATAGCTCTGTCATTGAGGGGTTATACATATTCTTAGGAAGTATTGGTTGTGCTATTAAAATTTTTGACGCCATTGTCTAGTCCAGTGTTTCTCAACGCCAGTCCTCAAAGCTCGACAACAGGTCATGTTTTCAGGATCTCCCACAAAACGCACAGACAATAATTATATCCCCTGTGCAATGCTAAGGAAATCCAGAAAACATGACCTGTTGGTGGGCCTTGGGGGCTGAGTATTGCACTCCACCCAGCCATTTTATTATTTTTGTTGCCGCCTTTGTACCTGTTCAAGCTCTACAATGTATTTCCTGTGCACTGGTGCCCAAAACTGTACACAATATTCCACATGTGATCTGACCAGTGACTTGTATAATGGGAGAATAATGTTCTCATCATGTGACTCTATGCTCCTTTTAATACACCCCATGATCCTATTAGCCTTGGCAGCTGCTGCCTGACACTGGCTGCTACAATTAAGTTTTTTTCCGTTTAAGAAGTAAACATGGAATGGATTTTTCCTCCCCATGTGCATAACCTTGTATTTATCTGTGTTAAACCACGTCTGCCTTTTCTCTGCCCAGGGATCCAGTCTGAGTATGCGTACCATTAATCACCACCCTTTGTTTTGTATCACTCAGCCAGTTACTTACCCACTTGCACACAATTTCCCCCAGTTCAAGCATTCTCATTTTACTTACCAACCTTTTATGTGGCACAGTATCAAATGCTTAATAAAAATCCAGATATTAGACATCCAATGCCTCACCCTGGTCCAGTCTTGAACTAACTTCCTCATAGAAGATGATGAGATTAGTCTGACAGGACCGATCCTTCATAAACCCAT
Source organism: Phyllomedusa bahiana (assembly GCA_025379985.1). Taxonomy (NCBI): domain Eukaryota; kingdom Metazoa; phylum Chordata; class Amphibia; order Anura; family Hylidae; genus Phyllomedusa; species Phyllomedusa bahiana. The sequence goes on along the minus strand of JAODAL010017265.1, from coordinate 20,822 downwards.
GCTGGAACAGCGTTATACATTTATTTTCAGTGAGATACTCCAGTATAGCATCTCTGAGAAAACCTTCAAACATTTTACCCACAACAGAGGTTAAGCTTACCGGCCTATAGTTTCCAGGATCACTTTTTGAACCCCTTTTGAACATTGGCACCACATTTGCTATGCACTAATCCTGTGGGACATATCCCGTTATTATACAGTCCATAAATATTAAGAATAGGGGCCTGTCTATCTTAATACTTAGAGGGGTTTTGCCACAAAGTAAAATTGATGTGTGAAGTTTGTAAATTAAATAATAAACATTTTCACCATTTATCCTTACTAAATATTCTGCGCCATTTTGTTTTAGCTGCTCCCTTAGTGATCCATAGTATACAACTCATCTCCAGGGGATACAACCAGTGACGAGAGCTCCTCAGTTCCGGCCGCACATGCTCAGATATCACCTCTCCTCTGAGGCAGCTACTGTCAGTCTCTTCCCTGCTTAGTAATCACTCACTGCTAAACGAGTGTTCAACCCCAGGTGCTGTCATTCTACTCCTTTCCTCTGTACTACTTAGTAATCACACACACTCACTGCTGAGCGACTGTTCAACCCCAGGTGCTGTCATTCTACTTCTGTCCCCTGTACTCATTAGTAATTAGTCAAACAGTGCAAATAAATAAAAGGGAACAGGAAACCTCAATCAGGTATGTGCATTGAGACAAAAAAAAAACACATGTTTGGCTACTGCAGGGATTTGAACCTAAGACTCTTATGCTGAAAGGCCAAAGTGCTAACCACTCAATTACATTGTAGCTACTCAGAGCTCTTTACATAAACAAACCATTGGTTGACTAGAGTGAGAACAATGTGGGGAAAGCCATGGATATATTGTCTATTACAGACATAATAGTGTTATGTGAGCACTATGGAGAATGAAATGTGGCGCCGCCTCGACAGTCGTACTTCTCACTAGGTCAGTATAATATTTGTCAGTATGTACGAAAGTGTCTCACAGCATGAGACACAATTATGTGCCAAAAAGTGCTGCATACAATGTATATGGCAACATTTGTCTCATGCTCACCACTATGAAATTGGCATGGATTAGTACGACAGCGTTGTGCCACATTTTGTGCCAATGTATTGCGCTGTATGAATCTGGCGCAACACGCCCCCATAAAATTGGCACATACATAAGTGTCGGGATTGTCGCAGCATGCGCCAGATTTTGGCGTAGGAGAGTTCATACATCTGTTGGGCAGGGCTACGAAAGTTTTTTTGGCTCAGAGCACGGCAGAAAACTGGCGCAGCCCTGTTCATACATGCCGCTCTATGTGTTTGTATTATTTGAAAATCACAATCATAGTTCTACTTTACTTGTTGCCAAAGCACTGGCTATTATAAAACCAACCCTCAAAAAACAAGAATTACGGACTGAGCTCTCTCCCCTACCCTAGCAGGAAGTCACAGCAGACAAAAGCTAAATGACATCCAGCCAATCAGTGGCACATACCCGAATTATAGTCAGGATGAAAATATTCCATAAAAAGAGTCATTCTCTGCCCTCCTAGGCTGGCACTAGACATAATTCACTTTTGCCCAGAGTGTTCCTTTAATACTTTCATCTCTGTGGATGACAGCGGTCTATATCTTAATATATAATATAATCACTTTGTTCCTTCCATTGTAATAGATGCAAATTATTTTACATAATAACATGTTTCTATGTCATAATATCCCTGGAACATGTTGTACATATACATTAGGGAGATATTACATTGTGTTATCCTTTGTTAATCATATTCAATTTACTGTGAATTGAAGGACCCTGCTGAGAAGGACGCGACCAGCATTTCTTTCCTGAAGTAAGTGCCTCACCAAGGTGAGAATTATTCAACCTACAAAGTGATTATGTGTGAGAATAGTTCATATCATTTGTTTAAGCCTCAGACCTGAAAAGGCCATAATGACGCAGCTACATTTCATCGTGTTTGCCTCCCTGCGTTTAGCCGCTTAACGACTTTTGACGTCCCGTGATGCAGGTCTTTCACCAGACATAGCAGTATGCGGTGCCTGACGCTGCCGCAACACTGTGGACAGGGCTGTGCTTCACTATTAACAAGATATAGAGCATTTCCTTGTGTAATACCCTCCTTTGTTCCATGTAAAGGTGGAAAAATAAATGTTCCCCTTATGAAAGACATAACAGCTGTAATTGCACACAAATCTAGTAACTCTAATTTTTCACATACTATATGGAACTAGTCGAATCCCGCCCATACCGGATATATCTGGTTTAGGGAACTAGTGATATCCTCGCTCCATACAGGATCTATCTGGTCAGGGAACTAGTGATATCCTCGCTCCATACAGGATATATCTGGTCAGAGATGACTAAATGTAACTAGTGATATCCTCGCTCCATACAGGATATATTTGGTGAGGGAACTAGTGATATCTCAGCTCCATACAGGATATATCCAGGGCCATATTTCCCACTAGGCACCCGTGGGCACGTGCCTAGGGCGGCGCCTGTTAGGGGGCGGCACTGCAGCAGGAGGTTTTGTTTTTTTTATTTCTCAGCACCCTCACCACCCCCCCCCCCCCCCAGGGGTCGGTGCGGTGGTGGTGGGGGGGGGGGGGCTTTGTCGGAGGTTGTGGCCGCGAGTGACTATTCTTGGTGGCAGCGGCGGGATTCCCTGTTTTTTTTTTTTTGCAGAGCGGCAGCGGACAACGGAGCGCCGGTAGGGACATACTGCTTCTCCCTTTCAGCGCTCTATTGTAATGACAGACAGGCAACATCAGCAGGCTGCGCTGATGCTGCCTGTCTCCTCAGTGGCGCGGTGCGCTGCTGGGAAGGAGGGGGCTGCGCTGCCCAGGGGCGTCGCTAGGCATTATCATTCGGGGCCCATGCCCCGAATCTAATGCCTGCTGCCCCGAATGTTTTGCACTGCAGTCCGTCCCCAGCCGGCTGACAACATTGTAGCGCGGCGCCGCATTGCTGAGTAGATTTGACGCTGCGCTACTATTTAATGCTCCCGTCCGCCTCTCTCCCCTGCTGCCGGGCTTCAGGAGGTACTCAGTGTGAGCAGTGAAGCGTGGCGCCGCATTGGGTAGACGCGGCGCCGCGCCACTACTCACTGTGTGCAGCAGCCGGCAGGCAGCACTCATTCACGTCCTATGCTGCGGCTGCCGCCGGCTTACTGTGCGACGTGTGCGCACTACGCAGGGACGAAGGGGGGGAGGGGGAGAGTAGCGTAGCCCAGGGCACCGGCGCCTGTATGCTCCTCCCCTCCTTCCCGTGCAGAGCATAGCAGAGCAGCCGGCGGCCATTTAGGTATGTAGGGCTGGGCTGGGACTGTACTGGCTGGGACTGGGCCTGGGGCTTGGAATGGACTGGGGCTGGCTGGGACTGGGCTGGGGCTTGGAATGGACTGGACTGGGGCTGGCTGGGACTGGGCCTGGGGCTTGGAATGGACTGGGGGGGCTGACTGGGCTGGACTGGGCTGGGGCTGACTGGGCTGGGACTGGACTGGGGCTGGCACTGGGCTGGGGCTTGGAATGGAATGGACTGGGCTGGGGCTTAACTGGACTGGGCTTGGACTGGGGCTGGGGAGGCTCACACTTAAGTAAAACTACTGAAATGTTGGGGGGTGATATAATTTACCTGAAGAATAACTGTCAGCTCTATGGGTCACCCTGACCCACAGAGCTGCCCAGCCCTACAGCTATATTGATGAGCTTTTGGGCCAAATACACATGTGACCCACAGAGCTGATCACTAAGCTGTAGGCTTTTCAGCTCTGGGATCAGGGTGACCCATAAGCTGACAATCGGTGTACAGTTATATTGATTAGCTCTATGGGTCAGAATTGTACAGTTGAGCCATAGAGCTAATCAATATAACTATACACCGATTGTCAGCTCTATGGTTCACCCTGACCCACAGAGCTGACAGTCTACAGCTATATTGATGAGCTTATGGGTCAAATATACAATGCTGACCCATAGGCTTATCAATATAGCTGATCAATGTAGCATTGTATATTTGACCCAAAGAGCTACGATCTGTGTGGCTGCTTTGTGCTGACAGACAGCACGGAAGGCATAGAATGCATAGAATGCCTCCGGGTTGTCTGTGACGTCACTACGCCCGGCCGTGCCCTGTGGGCATGGCCCGGCATCGTGACTGACAGTTGCAATAGGAACCAGTACACAGCAATAAGCTGTGTACCGATTCCTATTGACATTGGCGTCGCTAGGCAGATTCATTCGGGGCACGAGCCCCAAATAAATCTGCCTGTGCCCCGAATCTCAGCGGCACCAGGCTGCTGCCGTGGGCCTGGAGCGCTCCTTGGTGCAGGCGGCGGCCGCCGATGTCTATGACTGCACGGCCGTTTCATAGCGGCCACGCAGTCAGAGTCGGGGAGGAGGCAGGATGGATCGGTCCCGTCCTGCCTCTTCCCCTCTGTATGTACGGCGCTTGGTAAGTGCTGTACATACACTTCAGCGTCGCAGGAGGCGTGACGCATCACTTTCATCACTCCCCTGCGACGCTGGGATCCTCTAAGCCGGCAGCTCTGCCGGCCGAGGAGGTCCCGGGCCCCGCGAGACGGCGTCAGCAGCATGATGACATCACGCTGCTTACACCGTTCGCAAGCTGCAAGACCTGGACGCGCGGACCGTGTCTCATTAGGTAAGTAGGTTTTTTTTATTTTATTTTTATTAGCTAAAGGGGGCATATGTGGCTACAGGGGGCATATTAATGGCTACAGGGGGGCATGTGTGGCTACAGGGGGCATGTGGGGACTTCAGGGGCATGTGTGGCTTAGGGGGCATGTGTGGCTTAGGGGCATTGTGGCTAGGGGGCATGTGTGGCTCATGGGGCATATTTTGGTTTACAGGGGGCATATGTGCTACGGGGGGCATATGTGGCTACAGGGGGAAATATGTGGCTAAGGAGGCATATGTGGCTACAGGGGGCATGTGTGGCTAAGGGGGCATGTGTGGCTAAGGGGGCATGTGTGGCTTAGGGGGCATATGTGGCTCAGGGGACATATGTGGCTATAGAGGGCATAGTGGCAAAGGGGGCATATGTGGCTAAGGGGCCATATGTGGCTAAGGGGCAATATGTGGCAAAGGGGGGCATATTATATGTGGCAAAGGGGGGCATATTACCTGGCTATGGGGGGCATATTACCTGCCTAAGGGGGCAGTAACCCGGCTACAGGGGACTAATAACCTGACTACAAGGAGCATATTACTGGCTACAGAGGGCAGTAACCTGGCTTGAGGGGCTAATAACCTGGCTAGAGGGGCTAATAACCTGGCTAAGGGGGGCACAAAATGGGCTAGAGGGGGCAACTATTGGCTAAAAGGGGCTACAACCTGGCTACAGTGGGCTACAAACCTGGCTATGGGGGGCAATATTTACCTACAAGGGGGTAATTATTACCATTTGGGGCACTATAGATGGGGATTTTGTAAAGAGCAGGGGCGTTGCTGAGGTCCCAATACATCCGGGGCCCGGGCCCTTTTGTTATGTTCACACGGCTTATTGCGGCGAGTATGGTACACACCGCAATACGCTGTGTGTTTTGGAATCACGCGCTGCTCCCCCTGTGCATACAATACGACATGTAATCCATAGCTCTCTAGGAGAGCTATGAATTACCGTAATTGCGGTGCGAATGTCTGGCGTATTGAAGCGCAAATACGCGGAGAAATGCGTCCCGCAATTTACGCAGTGTGAACATACACTCACCGGCCACTTTATTAGGTTACAACTGTCCAAACTGCTCGTTAACACTTAATTTCCCAATCAGCCCAAACACATGGCGGCAATCAGTGCATTTAGGCATGTAGACATGGTCAAGACAATCTCCTGCAGTTCAAACCGAGCAACAGTATGGGAAGAAAGGTGATTTGAGTGCCTTTGAACGTGGCATGGTTGTTGGGGCCAGAAGGGCTGGTCTGAGTATTCAGAACTGCTGATCTCCTGGGATTTTCACGCACAACCATTTTCTATGTTTACAGAGAATGGTCCGAAAAAGAAAAAACATCCAGTGAGTGGCAGTCCTGTGGGCGGAAATGCCTTGTTGATGCCAGAGGTCAAAGGAGAATGGGGAGACTGGGTTTGAGCTGATAGAAAGGCAACAGTGACTCAAATAGCCACCCGTTAAAAACCAAGGTAGGCAGAAGAGCATCTCTGAACGCCCCAGTACGGCGAACTTTGAGGCAGATGGGCTACAGCAGCAGAAGACCACACCGGGTGCCACTCATTTCAGCTAAGAACAGGAAACGAGGGTCCAATTGCCCCAAACTCATCCCAAAAAAGGACAGTAGAAGATTGGAAAAACGTTGCCTGGTCTGATGATCTCGATTTCTGCTGCGACATTCGGATGGTAGGTCCGAATTTGGCGTTTAACAACATGAAAGCATGGATCCATCCTGCCTGTATCAACGGTTCAGGCTGGGGTGGGTGGTGTCATGGGGTGGGGAATATTTTCTTGGCACTCTTTGGGCCCCGTGGTACCAATTGAAACATCGTTGCAACCCCTTGTGGAATCTATGCCATAAGAATTGAGGCAGTTCTGAAGGCAAAAGGGGGTCCAACCCGTTACTAGCATGGTGTACCTAATAAAGTGGCCGGTGAGTGTATATTCATTCAGACACACACACACACATTCAGACACACACACACACACATTCAGACACACACACACACATTCAGACACACACACACACATTCAGACACACACACACTCAGACAGACACACACACACTCAGACACACACACTCAGACAGACACACACACTCAGACACACACACACACTCAGACACACACACACACACACACTCAGACACACACACACACTCAGACACACACACACTCAGACACACACACACTCAGACACACACACACACACACACACACACTCAGACACACACACACACTCAGACACACACACACACTCAGACAAACACCCACACTCAGACACACACACACAAATACACACACACACACTCCGACACACAAAACACACACACCTCTCAGACACACACACCACACTCTCAACACACACAAAACTCTCAGAACACAACACACTCTCAGACACACACACACTCTCCCGACACACACACCCACACTCAGACACACACACACCCCCAGACACACACACACACACTCAGACACACACACCCCACACTCAGACACACACACACACTCAGACCACACACACACTCAGACACACACACACACTCAGACACACACTGAGACACACACACTCAGACACACACTGAGACACACACTGAGACACACACTGAGACACACACTCACAGACACACACTCTCAGACACACACTCTCAGACACACACACACTCAGACACACACACACACAGTACAGTTTACATTCATGAGATATTTGTGTTTCCCTCCTATTTCCCCTACGCAGTCCTTGTCCTGCAGGGAGGCTCTCAGTCACTGGAGACCTCCGGGATGTGGTGTACCTGTGGGAGTGCTGAAGCCATGAGGACAGGGCAGGACACTGCAGCGCAGGAGATGCCCGGAGTCACAGAGGGGCAGAGCCTCTCACTGCCGCACACTGTGCTCCGGATCTTCCTGACTCTGGCAGTGTGAGCAGCCTGCGCCCCTCCCCCCCCTCAGCCCCGTCACCTCCCGCAGTCCCTCCCTCCCCCCTCCACCTAGCAACCATCTGACTGTGAGTGCGTCCAGAGCACGGACAACACTCCATAGAACGTCGCTGCTGCAGGCCCGCAGCCGGCGGTCTGAGACTCGGGGCACAGGCAGCTTTGTTCGGGGCTTGTGCCCCAAATAAACCTGCCTAGCGACGCCCCTGGTAAAGAGATAGGAAATTGTAGAGAAATGCTGATAAAAAGAGGAGTCTAAGATGTTTGTTTTGTACATTTTTCAGTGAAGAGTTGTGGAGGGTAGAATCACATGGGGGTTGGGACAATGGAGAAGAAGAGAAAGAAACAACTCTTAGAGGCGTCTCCTGTAGTCACTAAAGGGAACTCAGTGTAAATCACTTAAGTTTACGGAGCCTACATCAAAGGTTTTCTCTGTAAAAAATACATCCGCAGTTCAAAATGAGCCGCCAAAATTCCTGTGAACCCCCCCAAACCAGAAAAATTTAAAGGGGCCCGAGCCAAGGGATTTTTTTGGGACCCTAGAAAACCCCCCGGGCGCTCCCCTCCCCTCCCCAAAAACGCGCCGCCCGCCCCCACTGAAGAGCGGAAGACTGCCACCCCGGGGGAGGGGGGAGCAGCGCCCCATCCCACTCCTCTCAAACACGGACTGCCAAAGAGCAGAAGACCAAGGCCTCCCATTTTCAGACGGGAAAGTGATTCGGAGAGGGGAAAGGGAGGGGAGGAGGGCTGGGGCGGGTGAAACGTGAGGGGGGAGGGGAGGGGGGGGTGAAAATGAGTGAGGAGGGGGGGAGGCGGGTGAAACGTGAGTGGGGAGCGGGGGGAGGGGGAAACGGAGTGAGGAGGGAGGCGGGTGAAACTGAGTGGGGAGTGGGGCAGGTGAAACGTAGTGGGAGTAGGCAGGGAAACAAGTGAGTGAGGAGTTGGAGGCGGTGAAACGTGATTGGGGAGTGGGGGCAGGTGAAACGGGAGGGGGGAGTGGAGGCAGGTGAAACTAGTGGGGATGGAGGGGGTGAAAGTGGGGGGGGGATGGAGGCAGGTGAAACGGAGTGGGGGGCGGGGCAGGTGAAACGTGAGTGGGAGCAAAGAGGGAAACGGAGGGGGGGAGGGGAGGCAGGTGAAACGTGAGTGGGGGGGCGGAGGCAGGTAAAACGGAGGGGGGAGTGGGGGCGGGAAACTTGAGTGGGAGTGGAGGCGGGTAAACATAAGTGGGGAGGGGGGCGGGTGAAACGTGAGTGGGGAGGGGAGGCAGGTAAAAAGTGAGTGGGGGTGGGGGGCGGGGAAAAACATGGTGGGCATTGGAGGCAGGTGAAACGTGAGTGGGGAGTGGAGGGGGGGGTGAAAAGAGGGGGGGAAATGGAGGCGGTAAAACGTGGGGGGAGTGGAGGCGGGTTTGAAATGTGAGGGGGGGAGGGGGGGCAGGGAAAGTGAGGGGGGGCGGGGCGGGTAAACGGAGAGGAAGTGGAGGGGTGAAACGTGAGGGGGGTATTTTGGGAGGCAGGTCAAACGTGAGTGGGCAGTGAAGGCAGGTAAAACGTGAGTGGGAATGGGGGGGCAGGTGAACGGAGGGGGGCAGTGGAGGCGGTAAAAATTTTAGTGGGGGGGGGGGGGGGGGGGGCAGGTGAAAACGTGAGGGGGGAGGGGGGCGGGTGAAAGTGAGGGGGGAGGGAGGCAGGTGAAACGTGAGGGGGGAATGGAGGCAGGTAAACGTGTTGGGGGCTGGAGGAGGTGAAATGTTTTTTGGGGCTGGAGGCGGTAAAACGTGAGGGGGGGGTGAGGCAGGGAAACGTGAGTGGGAAAGGGGGAGGTGAAAGGAGGGAGAGGTGTTAGGAAGGTGGGAGGATGGGGGAAGTCAGGTGAACATGTTTTAGGTATCAGACTAAGGGAGCTTGTGTTATGCATATAATGGGGTATAAAATATATGGAGCTGTCTTATCATAGGAGGTATCAACTATATGGACTGTCTATCATATAAGGGGGGAGGTATCAGACTTATGGAGCTTTTCTAATATAATGGGGGGTATCAGACTAAGGGGAGCTGTTATCATAAAATGGGGGTATCAGACATATGGAGCTTCAATAAATTAATGGGGGTATCGACTATTTTGGAGCTGTCAATCATATAATGGAGGTATCAGACTTTGGGGGTTTCACATTAATAGGAGTATCAGACTATATGGACTGTCTATCATAGGAGGTATCAACTATATGGGCTTCTTTCATGGGAGGATCAGACTAAAGGGAGCGTCTACCAATAATGGGGGTATCGGGACTTGGGGAGCTGTCTGTCATGTGATTGTTGTATGGTTTTTTCCCTATAGGGCTCTCTTATGTGTATAAGTATCAATGGGGGCGGGTGCGTTTTTTATGCTTTTTTAAATGTTGTTTTTTGTGCAAGCCCCGGCAAAACAATTGATGCTGTACTTATGGCAAAAAAATCGGGGTAAAATCCTTTTTGCACAGCGCAATTACATTTTTAATTTCACCGCGCCTTTCTGCACAAAAAACACTTAGAAAAGCATAAAAAAAGGGCAGCTGGTGAGAGCAGCCTCAGGCTTTTAAATGCTTGTGACCACTGGCCATCCCCCCTATTAATGTTATAGACCTTTTACTAACTATGAACCTGCCCCACTGTAAAGGCGGGGGCCCTTTTTTTTGTTTTCCTGCCCCCCCCCCCCCCCCCACCCCCTTCATTTCTTAGAACATTTTTGGGAAAATGAAGTCTGATGTGAAGCTATGGGGGGGGAAAGTCGGTTTAAGATCATAATCAAAAACAACGACCAAACCAAGAAAACTACATTCAGAAAATAAAAATATTGAAGAAGAAAGGGGAAAATGGGTCAGGGTCTTGATTTATAAATAAATAAAATATTAGTACATCTTCCCTTTAAGTGCAGTTTTGGCTTGTATGGGTTTAAGCTAATTGGGTTTTGGTGAGGCCAGGTGGGGGCTTCCCGTCTATCCTGATGCGGAATAGGTTCTCCCCAAAATCTAAAAGCTGGGTGACGGCAAACCTTTAATTAGCTTTTTTCTTGACCTTAATGGGGCATAAGGGCGTGGGGGTTTTGTAAAGGGGGTGTGGCATAATATGAAAAGGGCGTGGTAAACTAATTGTTAATGGGGGCGTATTGGGTTTATTTTCCTAGGGGCAGCACGACCTATAAATACAGCCCTGGAAAAATTAGCCAGGGGAAATAGTGATATCCCACTCCTACAGGGTATATCTGGTTAGGGATGACTACAGCAACTAGGATTTTCCACTCCCTACAGGATATTCTGGTTTTGGGGTGACTACATCAACTAGTGTATCCCCGCTCCATACAGGAAAATCGGTCTGGTAACCAGTGATATCCCAGCTCCATACAGGCTATATCTGGTCTGGTAAGCAGTGATATCCCAGCTCCATACAGGATATATCTGGTCTGGTAACCGTGATATCCCAGCTTCATAAGGTTTATATCTGGTTGGGAACCCTGATATTCGCTCCATGCAGGCTATATCTGGCCAGGGAACTAAGAATATCCCAGCTCCGTACAGGATATATCTGGTCTGGTAACTAGTGATATCCCAGCTCCATACAGGCTATATCTGGTCTGGTAACCAGTGATATCCCAGCTTCATACAGGTTATATCTGGTCTGGTAACCAGTGATATCCCAGCTTCATACAGGTTATATCTGGTCTGGTAACCAGTGATATCCCAGCTCCATGCAGGATATATCTGGTCAGGGAACTAGTAATATCCCAGCTCCATACAGGATATATCTGGTTAGGGATGACTACAATGTAGCTAGTGATTTTCCAGCCCCATACAGGTTATATCTGATCAGGGGCAGCTACATGTAACCAGTGATATCCCAGCTCCATACAGGATATATCTGGTCTGGTAACTAATGATATCTCAGCTCTATACTGGATATATCTGGTCAGGGAACTAGTAATATCCCAGCTCCATACAGGATATATTTGGTGAGGGAACTAGTGATACCCCAGCTCCATACCGGATATATCTGGTTAGGGATGACTACAATGTAGCTAGTGATTTTCCAGCCCCATACAGGATATGTCTGATCAGGGGCAGCTACATGTAACTAGTGATATCCCAGCTCCATACAGCATATATCTGGCCAGGGAACTAGTAATATCCCAGCTCCATACAGGATATATCTGATCTGGTAACTAGTGATATCTCAGCTCCATACAGGATATATCTGGTCTGGTAACCAGTGATATCCCAGCTCCATACAGGATATATCTGGTGTGGTAACTAGTGATATCCCAGCTCCATACAGGATATATCTGGTCTGGTAACCAGTGATATCCCAGCTCCATACAGGCTATATCTGGTCTGGTAACTAGTGATATCTCAGCTCCATACTGGATAAATCTGGTCAGGGATGGCTACATGTAACTAGCAAAAGAAGGGTGACACCAAAACACAGCGCTCCTCATATATTACTGTATCCTTGGTGGAGAAAAAATATGTAGTACATAGCAAATTTGCTCACCTTGAACTATTGTGTGGTTCAGGTAGGAGGCACAACTCTCTGTAGCAAAGGAAAGATGTGAATGAGAATCGCTGCAGATCTCCTCGTTGGTAAGCCCGCCGAAGACGGATGCCAATAACACGTGGAGTGAAAGTTAGACTAGTAAAATAGGAGATCTAAGTAACGATCTCCTTTTCAGTCTGGTCCCGGACTGAGCAGTAACCATAGTAAATTTGGGTGCGGATTCTCAGTAAAAAAGAAATGCGTTTATTAAATAAATAAATGACTATGCTTTTCGTGACCAGTTTGGACACTTCGTCAGGTCTAAATAAGACCAAGGTGATTCATGCTTATAAAGGAAGCACCCACAAGAGTGACAGGTGTTTGATCCAATAGGTATCAAAGAAAATGCAAAAACAAACATGCACCATTGTCATCATTAATTACATTGTATAAAACACTTACAAATGTATATAACAGTTTTGACCTATCTAATCATAAAATGTTTATGTCACTAAAACCTTATTGGTCCTATGTATAGTTAGATAATAATAACGGACAAATGTATTTAGCTCCATTACAAACGGGTATACACTGGATGTCAAATAATAAAATCACACACTCGGATCCAGAAATGCCTCTCGTCACAACAAACATTCATTATTATTAGTATCAAATTAAAATCAATGTTTGCAAACATCTTATTCCTACAACCAGGTTTATTATGTGGGTTTACATGACGTCCACCTTTTAGAGTCATCTCTTTCAGACATAATTGGTTTTACTTAATTCATTCTGTGGCTTCGTTCAGACCTGACGGGGCGAGCGATTGTATTTGGTAAATCCAATACATCTCTTTGCGATTAAGAGCTTCTATTGGATTTGTTCTATCTTCTGGAACAAAATTGATCAGAGTTACACGTAACATTGAATCCGCATTATGTTTTACAAAGAAAGATTTGGACACACTAGGTATTAAATAACCTCGCTTTATATTATGACGGTGATTCTTTCCCTTAATTTCTGGGTTGTGCGACCTATATATTGGAGCATAAAGGGACATTCCAACAGGTAAATAACATATGAATCTAATTTAAATGGAAATATTTGTCCATTTTTCATAGATTTAAATGATGTAACAAAGTTGATATTTGGGCAAGTAAGGCATCTAGCTTTATTATACTGTTTACTCGACCCTTCATTTGTGCCTTTTTTTAATTTTTCTCTATACGTACCCTGCTTGGAGCCCCTATTTCCTTTATTGTCCCTGCTTTTCTAAAAATTAGAGAGGGATTATCAGGGATGTCTTTGTTAAGATGAGGGTCAGTTTTCAAGATGTGCCAATGTTTATCTAGAACCAAACAGATGGTACTATGTTCTGTATTGTATCGGGAAATAAAACAATGACGAGTATCATTGTTTTTCTTTCTATTTATGTTGCTTTTTCATTCTTGTAAAACTGGACCAGTGGACTGTATGGTATCCCTTTCCCTGATCTTTTTAGCAGACAGTGCTTTTGGGACATTTTTCTCCCTTTTTGTATCACCTCCTCTATTAGTCCTTTTTCCCTAAAGCGATTAGCGATCAAATTCCCCTGTTCTTCAAAAGTAGCGTCATCTGTGCAATTCTTACGAATCCAACAATTTTTTAAAAGATCCCCTCCTAATGGAGTCTCAGAAATAGTTTCTAATAGAGGCTTTAAGATTTATTCTATTAAATAATTATTTTATTTATGAGGGACAAAAGTACGGCACAGCGATGGGAACCCGAGTAGCCCCATTCTATGCCATCCTTTTTATGGGGATCTTTGTAAGTATATTTATTTACAACAATTGCAGTTTTCTTCCCTATATAACATTATATAAACAATATATAGATTATCTTTCTTATATGGAGGGGCCCTTTTGTTCAAATCCAGAAATTTGTGGACTCCCTGAATGAGAACTTAAGATTTACGGTGCATTGTAACCCAGAAAAAATTGAGTTCTTGGACCTTCTTGTAATGAAAGGACAGAATGGCTATGTGACTTCCACCTTCTTCAAGAAGGTGGACGCCAATAGCTATCTAGACTATAGTAGCTCTTATTTTAAAAAATGGAAAGATAACATCCCCTTTATCCAGATCCATCAGATTCATAAGAATTGCACAAATGACGCTACTTTTGAAGAACAGGCAAATGTGATCGCTAATTCTTTTAGGGAAAAAAGACTAACAGAGGAGGTGATACAGAAAGGGAGAAATTTGTCCCAAAAGGACTGTCTGCTAAAAAGATCAAGGGAAAAGGATACCATACAGTCCATTGGTCCAGTTTTAGAAGAATGAAAAAGCAACATAAATAGAAAGAAAAATAATGATACTCGTCATTATTTTATTACCCAATACAACACAGAACATAGTACCATCTGTTTGATCCTAGATAAACATTGGCATACAGATGTAACAGAGTCTAGCTTGACCGTGATATCACAGCTTGTTGTGTTATCTGCTCTTATCTGTAAACAAAGGCCATTGAAAAGCATTGAGAAAGTAGAAATAACATTCTGTGCCGTGATATCACAGTGAAATATCTGTTCTCTTTAGTTCTGCTACATCTGTATCTTGAAAAGTGACCCTCATCTTAAAGAGGTATTGCCACGATCTAATGTTGACGTGGGATTCTCCAAAATGGCTATTTAATCACTTTTCTAAATATATGTCATTAAAAAAGTGAAGCCTCTGAGAGCTACAGCCTGACTTACATGCCCTTGGTTTCCTGACAGTTTACATTAGACACGACCAGGAGCTGATCTGGCCGCACTTGCCTGTTTGTGCTTCTTATCTGATGGCAGGGAACATGAATGAGCTTTGAAGGGACTGGGGAGAAAGATTCTGTGTAGAGAATCCACTGGTTGTAATGTAATTATCTGAGTAAACATTAAGACGCTCCCTGGCTCCGTGCTCAGCTTCCCTCCCTCTCCCCCAGCAGCCCTTCCTGAAGGAATGAAAGATACTGCCTGCTGAGCTTATTTCGCTCCTGAGCAAATAAGAGGGAGAAATAAAACGGATATAGCTTGTGCACAATACAGTTCTCCTCTGTGGATAGGCAAAACAATGTTTGCTCAAGTACAGAGACTAAACACAGAAACACAACGTCCCTTTTTCAAGCCTCAAGAGGGGATTATCAGCCTGTTAGGTAAGGAACTCACTTCTTTGCAAAACCCCTTTAATGATGACATCCCTGATAATCCCTCTATAATTTTAAGAAGAGCAGTGACAATAAAGGAGATAGTGGCTCCAAGCAAAGTACTATAATAGAGCAAAATTAAAAAGAGGAACAAATGAAGGGTCTAGTAAACAATGTAATAAAGCTAGTTGCCTTACTTGCCCAAATATTAACCTAGTTACATCATTTAAATTTACAAAAAGTGGACAAATATTTCCATCAAAATTAGAAGTAACATGTGAAGATTCATGTTATTTGCCTGTTGGAATGTCCCTGTAAGCTCCAATATATAGGTCGCAGAGCCCAGAAATTAAGGGAAAGAATCAACAATCACTATTATAAAGCGAGGTTATTTAATACCTAGTGCGTCCAAATATTTCTTTGTAAAACATAATGCGGGTTCAATGTTGTTACGAGTAACTCCTATCAATTTTGCTCCAGAAGATAGAACAAATCTGATAGAAGCTCTTAATCTCAAAGAGATGTATTGGATTTACCAAATACAATCGCTCGCCCCGTCAGGTCTGAACGAAGCCACAGAATGAATTAAATAAAACCAATTATGTCTGAAAGAGATGACTCTAAAATGTGGACGTCATCTAAAACCCACATAATAAACCTGGTTGTAGGAATAAGATGTTTGCAAACATTGATTTTAATTCAATACTAATAATAATGAATGTTTGTTGTGACGAGAGGCATTTCTGGATCCGAGTGTGTGATTTTATTATTTGACATCCAGTGTATTCCCGTTTGTAATGGAGCTAAATAAATTTGTCCGTTAATATTAACTAACTATACATAGGACCAATAAGGTTGTAATCTGCTGTGACAGACATTTTATTTGATTATATAGGTCAAAACATTTATATATCTAAGTGTTTTTATACAATGTGATTAATGATGACAATGGTGCATGTTTGCTTTTGCATTTCCTTTGATACCTATTGGATCAAACACCTGTCACTCTTGTGGGTGCTTCCTTTAGAAGCATGAATCACCTTGGTCTTATTTAGACCTGACGAAGTGTCCAAACTGGTCACAAAACGCATAGTCTGTTATTTATTTAATAAACACATTTCTTTTTTACTGAGAATCAGGGCCGAGTTTACTGTGGGTCCTGCTCAGTCCGGGACCAGACTGAGAAGGAGATCGTTACTTAGAGCTTCTATTTTACTAGTCTGCATGTAACCAGTGATATCCCAGCTCCGTTAAGAATATACCTGGTCAGAGACGGCTACATGCAACTAGTGATAACCTTGCTCCATGTGGGATATATATGACCAGGGATAGCTACATGTAACCAGTGATATCCTGGCTCCATAGAGGATTTATCTGGTCAGGAACAGCTATGAATTACCGTAATTGTGGTGCGATATTCTGGCATATGAACAGCAAATACGAGAGAATGTGCCCGCATTTACGCAGTGGAACTATATTATACATACATACACACACACACACACACACACCTCAGACAGAACACACTCAGCCAGGAACTTCACACTCAGATCAACTATGAACAACTTTCAGCCACTCCATACAAGACACACTCTCAGACACCACACACTCGACACACAACACACACATCAGGACACACACGCTCAGACCACCACACACATCAGGAACATCATCACTCTCAGCGGTCAGACCACACACACCACACTCAGGAGGGCACACACACACTCCGCAGATACCGCACTCAGACTGATTCACACTCAGACAGATACACATCAGTACCACACACACAGACACACTGCTCAGGACACACCACACTCTCAGACACCATACACACACACACTCTCAGACACACACACACACACACCTCTCAGACACACACACTACAACATTACTAGACACGCTTCAGACACACACATCACACACAGCTAGACAGACACATCACGCGGACACAAACACTCAAACGCACAAACTTCACGACATGCTCAGGACACAACTACGCACACACTCAGACAGACACACACTCAGACACACACACAGACAGACACACTCTCAGACACACACACTCTCAGACAGACACACTCTCAGACAGACACACTCTCAGACAGACACACACTCTCAGACACACACACACACTCTCAGACACGCTCAGACACACACACACACTCTCAGACACCCTCAGACACACGCTCAGACACACACACACACACACTCAGACACACACACACTCACACACACACACACTCTCAGACACACACACACACACTCTCAGACACACACACACACACACACACACACACTCTCAGACACGACACACACTCAGACACACACACACACACACACACTCAGACACACACACACTCACACACACACACACACTCACAGACACACACACACACACTCACAGACACACCCACACACTCACAGACACACCCACACACTCACAGACACACCCACACACTCACAGACACACACACACACTCACAGACACACCCACACACTCACAGACACACACACACACACACTCAGACATTCAGTACAGTTTACTTTCATGAAGATATTGCTGTTTCCCTCCTATTACACTATGCAGTCCTTGTCTCTGCAGGGAGGCTCCTCACTCACTGGAGACCTCCAGGATGTGGGTACCTGTGGGAGCTGCTGAAGCCACGAGGACAGGGCAGGACACTGCAGCTGCAGGAGATGCTCCGGAGATCACAGCAGGTGGCGGAGCCTCTCACTGCCGGTCAGGTCACTGTACTCCGGAACTTCCTGACTCTGGCAGTGTGAGCAGCCTGCGCCCCTCCTCCCTCCTCAGCCCTGTCATCTCCTGCAGTCGCCTCCCTCCCTCCCTGCACCTAGCAACCATCCTGAGCTGTGAGTGCGTCCAGAGCACGGACACACAGCTCAATAGAACGTCGCTGCTGCAGGCCCGCAGCCTGGAGCCGGCGGTCTGAGACTCGGGGCACAGGCAGCTTTGTTCGGGGCTTGTGCCCCGAATAAACCTGCCTAGCGACGCCCCTGCCCAGCTCCATACAGGACATATCTGATCAAGGAACTAGTGATATCCCAGCTCCATACTGGATATATGTGGTCAGGTAACTAGTGATATCCTTGCTTCATACAGGATATATCTGGTCTGGTAACCAGTGATATCCCAGCTCTATACAGGATATATCTGGTCAAGGAATTAGTGATATCCCAGCTCCATACAGGCTATATCTGGTCTGGTAACCAGTGATGTCCCAGCTCCATACAGGCTATATATGGTAAGGGAACTAGTGATATCCCAGCTCCATACAGGATATATCTGGTCTGGTAACCAGTGATATCCCAGCTCCATACAGGATATATCTGGTCTGGAACCTAGTGATTACCAGCTCCATACAGGCTTTATCCGGTAAGGAAACTAGTGATATCCCAGCTCCATACAGGATATATCTGGTCTGGTAACCAGTGATATCCCAGCTCCATACAGGATATATCTGGTCAGGGAACTAGTGATATCCCAGCTCCATACAGGATATATCTGGTCAGGGAACTAGTGATATCCCAGCTCCATACAGGATATATCTGGTCTGGTAACCAGTGATATCCCAGCTCCATACAGGCTATATCTGGTCAAGAAACTAGTGATATCCTCGCTCCATACAGGATATATCTGGTCAGGGAACTAGTGATATCCCAGCTCCATACAGGCTATATTTGGTCTGGTAACCAGTGATATCCCAGCTCCATACAGGATATATCTGGTCACGAAACTAGTTATATCCCAGCTCCATCCAGGATATATCTGGTCAGGGAACTAGTGAATCCCAGCTCCATACAGGATATATCTGGTCTGGTAACCAGTGATATCCCAGCTCCGTACAGGCTATATCTGGTCAGGGAACTAGTGAGATCCCAGCTCCATACAGGATATATCTGGTCTGGTAACCAGTGATATCCCAGCTCCATACAGGCTATATCTGGTCAAGGAACTAGTGATATCCAGCCCATAAGGTATATCTGGTCGGTACCAGTGATTATCCCATCTCCATACATGATATATCTGGTCAGGTAGCTAGTGATATCCCAGCTCCATACAGGATATATTTGGTCTGGTAACCAGTGATATCCCAGCTCCATACAGGATATATTTGGTCTGGTAACTAGTGATATCCCCAATGCTACCAGTACAGCTTCGTATATCTGGTCAAGGAACTAGTGATATCCAAGCTCCATACAGGATATATGTGGTCAGGTAACTAGTGATCTCCCAGATATATCTGGTCAGGTAGCTAGTGATATCCCAGCTCCATACAGGATATATCTGGTGTGGTAACTAGTGATATCCCAGCTCCATACAGGATATATCTGGTCAAGGAGCTAGTAATATCCCAGCTCCATACAGGATATATCTGGTCAGGGAACTAGTGATATCCCATCTCCATACAGGCTATATCTGGTCTGGTAACCAGTGATTTCCCAGCTCCATACAGGCTTTATCCGGTAAGAGAACTAGTGATATCCCAGCTCCATACAGGATATATCTGCTCAGGGAACTAGTGATATCCCATCTCCATACAGGATATATCTGGTCAGGGAACTAGTGATATCTTAGCTCCATACAGGATATATCTGGTGTGGTAACTAGTGATATCCCAGCTCCATACAGGATATATCTGGTCAGGGAACTAGTGATATCCCAGCTCCATACAGGATATATGTGGTCTGATAACAAGTGATATCCCAGCTCCATACAGGATATATCTGGTCTGGTAACCAGTGATATCCCAGCTCCATACAGGCTATATCTGGTCAAGAAATTAGTGTATCCCGCTCATCAGGATATAATTTTCAGGGGGCAGTGATATCCAGCCCCTACAGGAAATATCTGGTCGGGAATAGTGTATCCACTCCATACGGGTTATCTGGTCGGGAATGGATATCAGTCATACGGGTTTTAATTGGTTTTAACTATGATATCCCAGCCCAACAGGATATATTGGTCGGGGAACTGTGATTCCAGCTCCTACGGGTATACGGGGCGGAAAATTGATATCAGTCCATACAGGATTTTATCTGGTTGGTAAACCAGTGATATCCCAGCCATCAGGTATATTGGTAAAAGGGAAAGGATACCCAGTCCAACGGATATATTGGGCGGTAACAGTGTACCCCAGTCATACAGGTATTTTGGTTGGTAACAGTGATATCCGCCCATACGGTTTTTTGGGGTCGGAACCCCAGTGATCCCCGCTCCATACGGGATTTTGGTCGGGAAAATAGTGTTACCCCAGCTCCATAAAGGATATATTGGTTGGAAAACAGTGATATCCGCCCCAAAAAGGTTAATCTGGTCTGGAAACCATGATACCCCAGCCCATACGGTATATCTGGTCTGGTAACCAGTGTTTCCCCACTCCTACAGGCTATATTGGGAGGGAACATGTACCAGTCCTAGGATAATCGTCGGTTTACCAGGGTTCCCAGTCATACAGGATAATGGTCAGGGAACAGTAACCCAGCCCTCGGGAAACGG
>JAODAL010017264.1:0-78281 GCA_025379985.1 Phyllomedusa bahiana | reverse complement strand
GCTACAAGGGGGCATTTTGGCTACAATGGGGCACATGGCTACAATGGGGCATCCAGGCAAAAATGGGGCACACTGCTAATGGGGCTAGTGGCTACAAATGGGGCAAAAGGGCTACAATGGGGGCATCCAGGCTACAAGGGGGGGCATCCAGGCTACAAGGGGGGCACACTGGCTACAAGGGGTGCACACTGGCTACAAGTGGGCACACTGGCTATAAGGGGGCACCACTGGCTAACAATGGGGGCACACTGGCTACAAAGGGGTGCACTGGCTACAAGGGGGCATCCGGCTACAAAGGGGCACACTGGCTACAATGGGGCACACTGGCTAAAAGGGGGGCATCCAGGCTACCAGGGGGGCACCCGGGCTACAATGGGGGCACACGGGCTACACTGGGGGCACACTGGCTACAATGGGGCACACTGGCTACAATGGGGGCACACTGGCTACAAGGGGGCACACGGGCGAAAAATGGGGCACACTCGCTATAAGGGGGCATCACTGGCTAAAATGGGGAAAACTGGCCTACAAGGGGGGAAAACGGCTACAGGGGGGCATCACGGGCTACTGGGGAAAACACTGGCTATAGGGGGGCATCACTGGCTACAATGGGGGCACACTGGCTACAGGGGGCATCTCTGTCTACAGGGGTGGGCATCACTAGCTACAGGGGGGCATCACGGGCTACAGGGGCATCTACTGATAACAGGGGGCAACTACTGATAACAGGGGGCATCTACTGGCTACAGGGGGCATCTACTGACTACAATGGGGGCACACTAGCTACAAGGGGGGGCATCACTGGCGACAGGGGGCATCTCTGGCTACAAGGGGTCATCTAGGGCTAAAAGGGGGGCATCTACTGGCTACAGGGGCACACCTGATAACAGGGGGCATCTACTGGCTACAGGGGGCATCACTGCTACAATAGGGGCACACAGCACATGGGGGAAATCTCTGGCTACAGGGGGCAATCCTGGCTACAGGGGGCATCAACTGCTACAGGGGGCATCAACTGGCTACAGGGGGTATCACTGGCTACCGGGGGTATCACGGGCTACAGGGGGCTACTACCTGGCTATAGGGGGCTACTACGTGGCTACAGGGGCTATTACATGGCTACCATATGAGATGCTATAGATGGGGAGTTTGTTATAGAGATAGGAATTGGTTGGAAAATGCTGATAAAGTGAGAGTCTTTAGATACTTGTTTTGTAAATTTACAGTGAAGAGTCGGGGGTAGTCTCATGGCATCTGGGACAGATGGAGAAGAGAAGAAGAGAAAGAGAACAACTCTTCAGAGACGCTCCTGTGAGTCACTAGATATAACTTTACTGTAACCATTTATATGTCTGCAGAGCCTGTGTTCAGCGGTATCCACCACTGTATGCTGGTAATATTGGTTGAAGTATAAAAGGTTTGTTTTTCAGTTATGGGCATTTTGTATTATTCATCACTATGTGCTGGGGATATGTGGCACGGTGTTGCTGTATTGGGCACTATGTTGGTGATATAAAGGCATGGTGTGGTGGTATTATTCGGTCACTGTGTGCTGGTGATTGTGGTCTTAGTGGTCTTGGGATTCTGGTTTCGTGTAGCAGGGGTTTATTTGGTAACTGTATACTATCATCTAGTAATTTTATATGTAGCAATTGCGGTAAAGCTTTCTGTATTTTTAGAAATTTTGGGTTTATGGTGATGCACTGTGTTTCATTGTGGCACATATGTTACATGGTGGAGGTGGGGGCAATAATTTCTTCACCTCCCTAGATGAAATTTAGCCCTAGGAACGCCCAGTACTGCTTCCAGGACAGGTATAGTTAACAATTCCATCAACTAAATTGATGGGTCAAAGAGACGTCGTTTCCGAGCACTTTTTTTAATCTGTGGTATCTAACAGGTTTAATGACATACTGCGTGCCGCGGTGACAGATCAGTAAGATCCATTGTCCAGGTCAACTAAATGGTGGTTCAAAGACTCACGTTTTCCGTGCACTTCTTATGGCTGTTCAGCATGTATGTTTGGAGTCCGTTTTGGGATCGTTTTTCATCCTTTTTAACCTCTTAAAAACTGATTGCAAACGCATCAAAAAGCGATCCAGCAAAACCAACATCTGATCTTTTTTGATATGCGTCTTGGATCTTTTAGCATGCTTTTAGCGACCTTGTGTTTGGATCCGTTTTTTATTCCAATTCGAATTTAAAATCAACCTTATCAAACTGCAATTTAAATAATAATATAACCTCGATTAAATTACAAAAAAAAACACCAATTTTTTTTACCATAGTTCGAATCAACTTGTACATAACACCTATGATTTTAGAACCCCACCGGCCCTCGCAAAATTTTTTTTTTTTTTTTAAACAACCAATAAGTATTTCAAACTCAGAACGGTGCATCCGGTGTATGCTGGTGGCTGTGGGACTGACATTATCCTTCCTCTCCTTTTACTCTAAGGGTAAAGATGGCATTTTACCAATAGGCACATTGCTATCAAAAAATTATGCCCTCCCATTAAAAATGATACAAAATAAAGACCCAAACCATAATAATTCAATTTTATGATTTATTTAAAATCCAATGCGTTTTACGGAAGCGTTTTTGGCATCGAAATGCAGGTACCAAAACGCATCCAAATGTATGCTTGCGCTTTTGAGATCCGCTTTCGGGATTGCCAGAAAGCGGCACTTCCAGTTATTTCCTAATGGGATTTCTCTTGCGTAAAAACGCAAATGAATTGACATGTCAATTTCATTAAAACGGATCCGAGAAGCGATCACGAAAAGCCGCATCAGCGAATCACGGTCTGTGTGAACAGACGATTGCGCTTATGCCTTGTAACCAGAAATGTTAGATCACACTGACAATTGGTTAGAAATCCTTTTGGCAGATCTGTAAAAAACGGTATCCGTAAAACATTCACAAAAACTTCGTGTGAACAATCCCTTAAAACTTGGTTAAACAGGGTTTTATCTAGGAAATGCCTTGTCCTGACAGTATAGTCCAATGTCCAGTTCAACTAAAATGGTGTGTTTGAAAGAATCCATTTTCTGACATGAGGACTGGATTAATCTTTGTTGTCAGTCACAGGTTTAAGGGAGACAGCTGCGTTCCAGTGACAGTAAAAGAAAACCTCAATTAGGTCTGTGTCATTGGTGATAGAAAAAAAGACAACACATTGGGTTTTCCTCAGTGATTTGAAACTGGAGGACCCTTGTGGCTGTATAAGGCAAGAAACTTACCTCTCACTACTCAAATGCTTTACCAAAACAGACCTTTCTCTTACTACAGTATGAGGAAAGGCCTGGTGATGTCATCCTGCTGGGTCACATGATCTCAATTCAAACAAATCACACACGCCGCACTCGACAGAATAGCCCCCCCTTCTAGACACAAACCAGCTGAGGGATGCTGGGATTGCATGAGTATGGAAATGAGATCTATGGCAAAACCCCTTGAAGAAACGAAGTAGGAGGGCAAATATAGCCTTGCCTTCATTAATAATGGCACAAGCTGAGCAGGTGAAAGCCATGCAGTAGGCAGGATAACACACAAACATAGGAAGGTTCTGATTCTAGCACAGAAATGGTTAACTTCGTTTTGACAATAAAGTCACAGTTATTAGGGTCAGTATAAGAGCAGCTCATATAATTACAGCAGTCAGTTAAAACATACAGCTCACCTTGCATAAACAGAAAAGGATTCCTGTCTGGGCAACAGAAAGAGTTAACTGTCAAAAAAAAAATTAAATACCAGCATAAAAAACAAGATTCCTAGCAATGGCAGTATAGCAGCCTCTATATGACAGCACAATCAGCAAGTGGCATTATAGCAGCCTCTTATATACAGCACAATCACAAGGTGCAACATTGCACCTCTTATATACAGCATCGAGAAATCAGAGGTAAGGCAGTAAACAGCCTCTTAAATCGCAGACACAATCAGCATAGGGGCATATACACCCTTATATACAGCACAAGATCACAGAGGGGCAAAATCAGCCTCTTATATACACACAGACCAGCAGAGGCGGAGCAAGTAATAGCAGCCGTCTGTATATACTGCACATATCAGCAAGAGGGCAGTATACACCTCTTAAATATAGCAGCATGAATCACTCGAGGGGCAGAATAGCAGCCTCTTATATACAGCACAGATCCGCAGAGGGACACCGCAGAGGCCTCTTATGCACTAGACACATACAACACAGCTTACCGTGAGAGGTTGTGCTGTTTGGTTCAAAACACCTGAAGTGCTTGCGCGCCAATTTCAAGCCCCAGAAGTACCTAGCAGATCTTGCTTTAAACACAATGCTCGCAAGCATGGCAGGGAAATGTTTCTAGCAAGGATGCGTGCATGCTTTAGCGCGTCTTATCCAAGGGGGAAAAGTCAAATGCCAGGCCCACGTCAACCTGAGGGGGGGGCAAGGCTAGGTACGGCTCCAATCTTCCCAAGGGATTCTGGATGCCACACCCCTTAAAGGGGGCAACACTTTGTTTTAGAGAACAACGGCCACATGTATTTCTTCGGGCGAGGGACCAGACCGTCTCTATACAGCCCCGGGAAAAGAAATTGGGCCTAGAGAATGACAACAGGGCAAATAGAGCCCCTGTCTCTTCCAATCCCCGAAGAAAAAAAAAAAAAACTGGTTGCGCGCTTCCACCAGGCTTTATAGGGGAACACTTAAATATTAATTTTGTTTAATTATGCTTGTTTTAACCCGCCTCCCTAGTTTTACCTAGGGAATAATCCAATGGTGTGCTTGGGGGGACGATCAGGAAAAAAAATATATATATAACTTACAACCCTACCGGGTGGGTGAGTCACTTCCGCAAATGGGGGTCATCTCCTGCCCCTCCAGATGGGTGGCTTAGCCTCCCGCAGCTGAAGAGCTGCTGGAGGTTCTATGTGAAAGCAGCATCAGGGCAGCCTCAAGAGACGCTTTCCCCCGAAGCCACGACGACTGCCCCTGGCAAGCACTTAGAACAACAGAGCGTGGAGAGCATGGGAAAGGGGGCGGGCTTAGCAACCCGCAGGGTCCCCCCCTACCCAACAAGCACAGGACAGGTGCACTACAGCGGTGTGTGCGGGGAAGGATGGATGTATGTTTCAGTGTGTGTGAGGGGGGAGTGTGTTAGTGTGCAGGAAAGGGCTGTGAGTGTGGGGGGGTGGTGTGTGTTTGTGGCGGGGGGGTGTCGTGATTTCAGGGGGGGAGGGTGGTGTGTTTCAGTGTTCATGCGAGGGGTTTGTGTGTGTGGGGAAGGGGTATTGTTTGATTGTGCAAGGGGGTAGGAGTTGCCCACTTATCTTCTGCCCCTTGCTCCTGTCTCCTGCCCCCTGCAGTCTGTCTCTGGCATCTCAGGGGGCAGTAGACAGGCTACAAGGGGTAGAAGTTGCCCTCTGCTGTCTCCTGCCCCCTGCAGTCTGTCTTTGGCAGCTGCAGTGGGCTGGATACAGATCGCAGGGGGCAGGAGTTGCCTCCTTGTCTCATGTCCCTGGCTCCTGTCTCCAGCCCCTTGTGGTCTGTCTTTGGTGGCTGCAGGGGGTAGAAGACAGGCCGCAGGGGACAGACTCTAGTGATTATAGCCTATTCAGCATCCAGGAAAGCTGGGTGACACTCCATCCTCCAAAGGTGGCACCCAGTATTCTTATCATAGAAAGCTGGGTGATACCTGTGGGCGATGGGTGTCATCTGGATAGGGTATCTAGCCTATATGTATGTGTGTAATGTTTGTTTATTCACAGGTTCCCATTTGGACTACGTGAGATTCAGTGGACTACGTCAGATCAACCTTGGACCTGTTTTTTTTCAAATAAAATGGTTAAAGAGGGTTGTTGTCAGGGAGAGTTTATTTAAATAAAAAAAATTGTGCAACTTGTGTTTTTTTCCATATAATTCCAGTGATAGTACTGACAGACACCTTCATTACTATCGCTAGGGCTTGGTGCCAGCCAGCGGCTTCTTGTTGCCCAAAGCTGGCACTATCCCCGTGTCACTATTACCCCAGTACCCAACGCACCAGAAACGAACCCTGTAATTTGATGGTCCGCTTCTGGAGCAGCAACAGGCTGGTATTTTTAGAATGGGAAGTTACCAGTATCGATGGTTCTTCCCATTCTGATATTATCAGGCTAAAGCTGTTGGTTTTACCTTGGCAGGTTATGGAAAATTGGGGGGACCCCATGTCATGTTTTGTCTAAAAATGTATTTATTTAATGAGAATCTTCACATGGGCATCCACTGTAATGATTACAGGAGGTGCCCACTTTAGGAGTCTCAATAAATAAATGATTTTTGAAACAAAGTGTGATCCCTCCATTTTCCATAACCAGACAAGGTAAAACCGACAGCTGCAGCCTGATACTATCAGAATGAGAAGGTCCATTAACACTGGTCCCTTCCCACTCTAAAAATGCCAGCCCGCAGCCGTCCCCGAAGCGGACTATCACATTAGAGGGTCCGCTTCTGATGGTTACCCTGCTCTTCCCAGTACCCCTGGTGAGTTAGGTACTGGGGTAATAGTGACATGGGGTTAGTGTCAGCCTTAGGCAACAAGAAACACCGCTGGCTGATACCAAGCCTGAGTGCTAGTAATGGGAGGTTTCTTGTCAGATACCTCCATTACTAAAACTGGAATTAAATAGAAAAAAACACAATGCACACATTTTTTTTTTATTTAATTTTTAAATAAACACTCACTGAAATCAGCACTCTTTCACCATTTTATTAAAGAAATCAATCCAACGTTGGTCTGACATAATCCAATGAGTCCGACATATTCCAAACATTAAAAAAATTACCTTACTAAACGCTTATCTCCTGCACCCCCCCCCCAAGGAGATTGTAAGCTGTGCTCTATACTCCTCTCTCACCACTTCCCACCATTGTGTTATGCATCTTAGTGCAAACACAAAATACAACCCACCATCACCCCATCACCTCTCCACCTTTTACCCCATAGTCTTCTCACCTCCACCTATCACCCCATTTGGAGTTTGTACAGAGGTGGCCACAGGTAGGGAAGTGCTGGAAAAATTATAATTGTAAGAGGTTTGTATGGTAAATTTTGCAGGGACGAGTCATGGCCGAGAGAAATCATTATGGCGGTCTGGACAGGATGGAGCAGCAAAAGGAACATTCCAGTCATAGTGGATGTCTCCGGTGAGTCCCTAAATGTAACTGCACTGTAACTTAAACATCTGCAGAGCCTGTGTGCACTGGTAGCTACCACTATATAATCACTGTATGGTGGAAATTTAGGTAGTAGTGTAATGGTTTAGTTACAGTTCTGGATGCCGAATAGACTATCCAACCTCCAGGAAAGCTGGGTAACACCAAAACCCTAATTTAAAGGAGTTGTCTCCCTTCAGAGTTTCAGAGAATGCATGAATGAAATACTCTGTCACTTCCTGGTTCAGACTGACTCATTTGCATAAGCTCCATGCTTGTATGGCTCCATGCCATGCTGTGCTTTCAGATGCTAATTAGATCAGATTAGCTTCTCAAACTACTAACAGGACTTCTTTTCTGATCCCCAAAACAAAAGCCCTAATTACAGTTCTGTTTATTTTACATAAATCAAGCTTTTTACTGCTGAGCAGCACAGGACACTGCAGTGACCTGTGTGATGACATCACTCACTGTTATCTCATTGAACAAACAGCAGGGGGAGAATTGTTTACAGGTCAGTTACTGAGGGAACTGAAATAGCCAGGAAGGTCATAAATTCACTTGTATCTCCTTAGGGAAAACAGAGGAACAAAGCAATATATTTGGAAAATGTCTTTATTTTGTGTTCCCTACAATTTGAAACCTATTCTTTGTAGCGAGACAACCCCTTTTTTTCGACTCAACAACAATAGGGCGTGGCCATGCAAATTTTTTGGGGTGGCACGCTACATGCACCGCACCTTCAAATCTCCCTGCTGCCCACTTTCAAAAGTTGCCAAGTATTATATCAGCATTGAACATGTCACACCAGTCTTCTAAGTAAATATATTTCTAAAAGTGCTATTGACATGAAATTCTCACTACATGTCGGTAACAAGCCTTCAATTCCACACAGGCAAAGAAATCTAACCGTAGATGCCCATAAATTGTGTAATAATGGGAAATGACAGGGGAAAAGTATTGTACACACTTTCTGAAATTTATTTAATACTTGGTACAAAAGCCTTTGTTAGTGATGACATCTTCATGATGCCTCCTGTATGGAGAAACTAGTCACATGCATTGCTCCGGTGGGATTTTGGCCCATTCTTCCACACAATCACTCATCAGATCCTAAATGTTCTGTGGGCTCCTTCTACAAACGGTGAGCTTTAGTTCCTTTCATAGATTTTCTATTGGATTCTAGCAGCTTTATTTTTTTCTCTGAAACCAACTGAGTTTCCTTGTCTGTGTGTTTGGGATCATTTCCTTGGCTGTGTGTTTGAGATCATTGTCTTACTGAAATATCCATCCTCGTTCCATCTTCATCATCCTGGTAGATGGCAGCAGATTTTTGTCAAGCATGTCTCAGTACATTTGTCCATTTATCCATCCTTTAATTATATGAAGTTTGCTAGTGCCATATGTTGAAAAACAGCCCCACATCATGATGTTCCCACCTCCAAACTTCACTGTTGCTGTGGTGTTTTGGGGGTGATATGCAGAGCCTTTTGACCTCCAAACATGGTGTGTATTATGGCATCTAAAGAGATCAATTTTGGTTTTATCTGACCAGACTATATTCTGCCAATATTTTACAAGCTTGTTAAATGTAAATGTTAAATGTACTAGCTTTTTGCTCAGCAATGGAGTATTGCATAGTGAGTGTTTATACAGGCCATGGAGGTTGGGTGCATTACTTATTGTTTTCTTTAAAACAAATGTACCTACTGATTCCAGATCTTTCTGTAGCCCTCCACCGGGGCTCATTGGCTCTTGGACATCTTGTCTGAAAATTCTTTTCATTCCGGTGTCTGAAATCTTACAGGGAGCACGTGGTCAGTTTGTAGTGAAATTATGTTTTTTCCATATTCAGATTATGTCCCCAACATAGTTTAGAAGTTCTTTTATAACCAATGTCATTAGTATGTTTTGCAACAATAAGGTTGTGAAGGTCTTGAAACGGCTCATTGGTTTCACCCATCACCAGATGTTTCTTGTGTGACACCTTGGTAAAGAGACCATGAGTTGAATCATTTAATATAATTTTTCACTAAGTGGTACGATTACTTTCTAATTATTAATAGATTTTAGCTGGTGTCATAACTTTCCATGGCTGTTTGCACTTCTTTCTTCATGTGTTCATACTTTTTCCCTTTGTCATTTCTCATTATTACACATAATTTATGGATTTCTATGGTTTGATTTCTTTGCATGTGTGGATTGGAGGGGTTGCTACCAACATCTGGTGAGAATTTCATGCTAATAGTACCTTTCGAAATATATTTAGTTAGAATATTGGTGACCTGTTCAATACTAATTTTACCCACTGTATATATATGGTCAGGGGTGTAACTACCGGGGTAGCAGGGGTAGCAGTTGCTACGGGGCCCCTGCGCTTAGGGGGGCCCCGGGGCAGCTGCTACCGCGTCCGCTACCCCGGTAATGCCGCTCCTGGGCCCGCCGGCAGTGAACTTAACAGTTCACTGCGGAGGGCGGGGAGCTGCGGGGCCCAGCGCATACTCCCTCTGAACGCCCGGGCCCCCCAGACCGAGCGTTCAGGGGCAGCGCTGGCTGGAGCTAGCAGTACGGAGCGCCGATCGCGCCGCTCTGCTACTTCCCCTGCCTCCGCTCTGTGGTCCCGTGGGCGCGCGGGGTGACTTCACATCACCACGCCGCCCGCGCTGTGCGCAGTGGCTGCCGGTAAAGTAGCTGAGCGGCGGCGCATCAGGGGAACGTGGACCGAGGTGAGTAAGTGATTTCTTATTTTACCTACCCCATATGCCTGTCTATACCCCCATATGCCTGCCTATAGCCCCCCATATGCCTGCCTATACCCCCATATGCCTGCCTATACCCCCATATGCCTGCCTATACCCCCCATATGCCTGCTATTCCCCCATATGCCTGCCTATACCCCCCATATGCCTGCATATACCCCCATATGCCTGCCTATACCCCATATGCCTGCCTATACCCCCCATATGCCTGCCTATACCCCCCATATGCCTGCCTATACCCCCCCATATGGCTGCCTATAACCCCCCATATGCCTGCCTATACCCCCATATGCCTGCCTATACCTCCCCATATGCCTGCCTATACAGCCCCCTATATGCCTGCCTATAATTGTGGTTATATACAGTCTGCAGAGCCTGTGTACACTGGTATATACTACTATATGGTCACTATATTATTATATATTATTATTAGTCTTTGTATTGGTCTTTGTAGACGGATCAGTAATAGTGTAGGGTATTATTCAGTCACTATGTGGTGGTAATTTGTGGTCGTGTTCTGGTGGTATAATCAGGTCCTTATGTAATAGCGTTATTGGTAATGCTGGTCTTAGTATAGTGGGATTTGTTTGGTAGCAGTATGATGGTGAGGTGTATGGTGAGGTATTTGCCCCTTGTATTATCTACATTATCTAACAGCATGTCCTGGTACATGGTCGTGGTCAGGGAGGTGGGCGAGGGGGGGGGGGACCCATCCAAAAGTTTGCTTTGGGACCCTGGCTTCTCTCGTTACGCCCCTGTATATGGTACAATCACAACAGTCATGGATATTATGTCCTGTACAACTTAAACTATACTCTGCTTGAAGGATGTGCTATACACATAGTTTACCAAATCGGTGGCTTTC
Organism: Phyllomedusa bahiana; assembly: GCA_025379985.1. Classification (NCBI taxonomy): domain Eukaryota; kingdom Metazoa; phylum Chordata; class Amphibia; order Anura; family Hylidae; genus Phyllomedusa; species Phyllomedusa bahiana. Next base: position 67,485 of record JAODAL010017264.1, on the reverse strand, counting down.
TGCTCTACAGCACTACTATTTGGGTTCCCCGATATAAAGTCTGCTTTATTACAATATTGTATTGAATCTTCCTGTATCTAACCCGCCATCAGCAGGTTAATATAGTCATACCAAATAACTGTACTTTTTTAATTTCAGTACTTTACACAACCAAAGCAGGTTTTATGGAAGAAAATGAAATATGGTAAATTTTTGTGTCACTCTATTCCAATTGATGTCAGATAGTCAGACTAAGAGAGAGCTCCCGACCTCTGTTAACATTGTAAGTGCTGCAGTAGCTATTCACAACTCTGCAGTGTCCTGAGTTCATTAGGCAGTACCCACAATAATAGTATAACTGATAGGTCTCTCATGCATCAATAAAAGTATTGTCTGAGATCATAATAAGAGTACGTCCACACAACAAGGTTCTCAGGCGGATTTTCAGATTTGAAAACCGACTGTCAACCATTCACATAGATTTTGATAGAAAATCTGTTCAGTAGTCTACACTGAACGGATTTTCAGCTGGAAGAATTTTTACACCACCAGCGTCCCGAAAAACTGAGCATGCACAATCTTCCTACTGGTTTTCAGGTGGAGGTTGTGCTGGTCAATGGGGAAGGGTGAATCCGCAAACTGTGAACAGAACGGTCCCCCAAAACCATTCAAAAGACTATAAAATACCTGCAGATTGTTGAGACAGAATCTAACCAGTATTATATCACTGCTGTGTGGACGTACAAAGTCCAGTCGAATGTCAGCACCAGTTCTCCAGTAATTAATGTCAGTATATGTGCAACAGCAATGCTGTCACATACATACTCATTAACGCTGCAGACAATCATTGGTCTCAGCAGTCAAGTACCATACAGGCTGAAAAAGAAAAACAGACAGCATTCCAAACAGAGAAAAGTAAATTTCTTTGTTCACTCATGTAGTGTTTCAGCTTGTGCAGAAGCCTTTTTTTAAGTCATTTACTTCCTCATTAACATTAATTATAGAATGTTGAGTGGTTTTAGTATTATACTGAAACCACTCAACATTCTATAATAAACTATTTATCTAAAGCATTTATAAATTTATTATTAAAACTTCTATAATTATATACTAAAAAAACTGCTTTTATATCATTCAATATCTATATAAAAAGTGATTTATAAGATGAAACACATGTAAAATTCTGTTAGCTCCCTCTATTGGGCTTCCTCTGAAACATATGTAAAATGCTGTTAGCTCCCTCTATTGCAAACCTGGGCATTGTACGGCTCGTCGGATACGGCACGCGGCGTATGATGCCCAGGTCCACTAATAGTAGCGCTGACGGCCCGCCGCGGCCGGTTAGTGCTGAGAAGCCGCGGCGGGCCGTCAGCGCTAACGTTAAATATCCCCGGTATGTGAACTCGGCAGCGACGCGATGTAGTCAGCTCATTGCGCAGCTGACTCTCCTCGGCACATGGAGTAATCACTCTGTGCGCCGAGGAGCTGCCGGAGGAGCATCCCTGCGCTGGCAACGTGATGACGGGCAGAAGAGGGAGACGCTCGGCGGGAAAGGAGGTAAGCTGGTAAGGTGAGTATTAGTTTTGTTATTTTTAATTTAGGTTATAAATCTATATAACTTTCTGAGGGGTCCTATGATTATCTATATACCTACCTGAGGGAGCCTATGATTATCCATATACCTACCTGAGGGGGTCTATGAGTGACTATATACCTACCTCAGGGGTCCTATGAGTATCTATATATGATGAGTAGAAGAGTATTCACGCTCAGAGATAGATTGTATCGGTAGGTAAATAAGGAGCTGAAAACAAAAGCGCAGATGAATTCTATGACAATATTAAAATCAACCTTGGAGATTGTACGGTGCTCACCTATTGCGGCTGTACAAATTCACGGTACAGCACGCATATACGTGTTGTGGCACTTTTCCTTTTCCATAACTATCTATATACCTGCCTTTGGGGACATATAACTATCTATATACCTGCCTGTGGGGACATATAACTTTATTTACCTGCCTGTGAGGAACTATATCTATATACCTGCCTGTGGGGGCCTATAACTATCTATATACCTGCCTGTGAGGACCTATATCTATTTATTTACCTACCTGTGGGGACCTATATCTATATACCTGCCTGTGGGGACCTATATTTACCTATATACCTGCCTGAGAGGACCTATATTTACCTATATACCTGCCTGTGGGGACCTATATCTATATACCTGCCTGTGGGGACCTATATCAGCAATGCGTCTGAACAGCAATGCGTGTTTTACATTGAAACCAATGTAAATCAAATTGCACATTGTTAGATACATTTTTTGGATCCAGTTTGGGTCGGAAAAACGGAACCAAAAACGGATCTGAAAAACGTCGGGTGAACATACCCTTACTCATATACACAGTTGATAGTGTCAGGTGTATGGACAGGTGGAGCGGGTAGTAAACCCGCTGCATCAATAGCTTGTTCTGAAAAGTCATCTGACTTTCATTATGAAGCAGTGTATGAAAGTAGTATTTGTGACTTAAATGGCAGTGTTATGTGGGTACTATATGGTATAAATATCTTTTGGGCATTATGTCATTATGTAATATCGAATGCCGTTGGTTTCCATCTGGCAATGGATCCTACACCACCTCTGCAATTAAAGCTCCTTACTGAACCTCCGATGCAGATGTAAACCAAGCCTAAGCGATACAGAATTAGGGGGATACTCTCCAGCATATCTAGGGTTAATCTGCCTCAGACTACTACACAGGATACAGGATGTGATTTTACTTGGAGTTCCCATAAGTATCCTTTTATGGGACAATATATTTTATGACACTTTTTTTTATTGCTTGTGTGGATATAAATCCAGTTCGAAGACCTGACCATAATAACTCGGTGCTCTACAAGCTGCTGCCCCTACCTGATAAGTCAGAAGATGTTACTGACCGCCACTCACCATTATTCATTACAGTGTAGCACAGAGTGACCCAGTGCGTAAGCCCTAATTCATCTGGTACAATTTTCCTGTTAGGCTATGTCTACACAGCGCAGGTTTTTGATCAGATTTACGGCAGATTCAGTATTTAGAATTCGCAAAAAATCCAAATGACCGGGGCTGTGGGGAATCCAAAATCTGATACCATGTTTTTTGCCGTCAAAACCGAGGTGACGTTAAAATGCTGTCGGACTTCTGACTGTATTTTAACTTAACTGTGTAGGAATGGCCTTACAGTCTAAAAATTAGCTTTGGATGTAATACTTTACCGTTTACTTTACTGTATATTAGTAAAGGGAGTGGTTAGAATACTACTTCTATATAAGAATTGCTGGTTAGTGTAAAAGTACATATATAACAGTAGTGATCAATTCAGGGTACACAAATATGTAGTTATCACTTCCTACCTTAACGTAGATCCCAATGGTAACTCCAGAGTCTCTATCTCTGCACATGCTTTCTCATATATTTTTTCCCCATCATGATCCTCGATTTGCATTTCAGAGTTGCTGACTCCTGCCATACTTCTAAATGGTGAAATATCTTCAATTGCAGGTTTGTATTCTGTTTTTACAGAAAAATAATGTTTACTCAGCATAAAAGGCAAAAAAATCCCTTGCCCTTGCCTGACCTTAAAAAAGCTGAATTGGGATTTATAGGAACAAACAAAGGAAGCCTGGTTCTAGATAACGACGTTCAGGCAAAGAGCTGTAAATGACAGATACATGCTTGGGTAATGCTATGTCCCACGTACAGAGGTTCTCTCGGTGGTATCTGTCAGGATACTGAGAAAATGTATCCTGACTGATACTGCCGTGAGAACTGTGAGACTGTGATCGGATCATAAAGATCTATAAGGCAAACGTAGTTCTAATTGAAGTACAGTGGGGAAAAATAAGTATTTAGTCAGCCACCAATTGTGCAAGTTATCCCACTTAAAAAGATGAGTGAGGCCTGTAATTGACATCATAGATAGACCTCAACTATGAGAGACAAAGTGAGAAAACAGATCCCGAAAATCACATTGTCTGATTTAGAAATAATTTTTATGGTGGAAAATAAGTATTTCGTCACCTACAAACAAGCAAGATTTCTGGCTCTCACAGACCGGTAGCTTCTTCTTTAAGAGGCTCCTCTGTCCTCCACTCACTACCTGTAGTAATGGCACCTGTTTGAACTTTTTATCAGTATAAAAGACACCTGTCCACAACCTAAAACAGTCACACTCCAAACTCCACTATGGTGAGGACTAAGGAGCTTTTTTCCACCATAATTTGCAAATAAATTCTTTCTAAATCAGACAATGTGATTTTCTGGATTTGTTTTCTCATTTTGTTTCTCATAGTTGAGGTCTACCTATGATGTCAATTACAGGCCTCTCTCATCTTTTTAAATGGGAGAACTTGTACAATTGGTGGCTGACTAAATACTTTTTTTCCCCACTGTATACTGTATTCCCCTACATACTGAACATACGCTTTTTGCATTGGACATACAAGCATGATCTAGCATGCTCTTGTGTCAAATGCAGACAGTGTTGGGCTAGGACCCACCAGTGAAGCTCAATATACGGGCCAACCCTACAACTACCGCACATAACTGTACATACTGCACATGACTCTTACACTGTCTCTTGCTATCTGACTCTTTTTTTTTTTCCCCCTTGTTTTTCTCCCTGCAAAGTGGCATACGGGCATGTCCCCACGGCACAGGTTTGCGGCCAGTTTTTCAGATGGTTTGCCATTTTGCAGACCGTCTGAAAAACTGGCCGCAAACAAGCACAACGGGCTCCTCTGGAAAACCCGTGCAGCAGTCACCACTGCACGGGTTTCCCCCCGGCGGTTTTTCCGCCCGCGGTCCGCCCGAAAAAAATTGTACATGCACATTCTTCTTCTTTTTTTCGGACGGTATATGTGCAAGTGAATGTGAAGGGGGAGTGCTTTTCTCCGCTCATTGCAGAGAAAAGCCGTCCCTCCCGCGGCCATGTGCACGGCACACAAACCAGACAAATACCGGTCGGATACACCAACCGGTATTTGTCCATTGCCATGTGAATGCACCCTAAGGGTCCACCATGCCCCTCCCCCCGAGATTTTCCCTACTCCCCTATGGGCTAGTTGGAGCCTAGTCTACAGTTGCTTTCTAGATCTCCATGGCCCCACTCAACAGATACCACAAATGGAGAGCGCAACTATGATGTCAATGGGGCTTTACTAGTAGAATATTGTAATTTGTTGAATGCACTGGACAGTCTAACTTAAAGAGGTTTTCCTATTTCAGAAATTGATGACAAATCACCCTACTTTTGCCATCTTGCACATCAAAGAATAGAAAATATAAAAAAGTTACACATTAAGGCTATTGCCGTGTCCGTAAAAATCTGATCTATTAAAATATAACATAATTAATCCCGTATGCTTCACACCATAGAAGAGAAAAAAATTCCATACCCCCAAAATGTCGCATGTATCCCAAAATGGTACCAATTCGAACTACACTTCAGCCCGCAAGAAGTGCACCCTTATCCAAGTCCATAGGTGGAAAAACGAAGACGTTATCAATCGCAGAAAATGGCACTGCAGTGCAAATTTAAGCAATAGACAATGTTTTTATTTTTGTAAAATACTGAAACATAACAAAAACCCTATATATTTGGTATCACCAGAATCGTATCAACCTGCAGAATACAGGTAACACATTTATACTGAACAGTGAATGCCGTAAAAATAAAACACCTGCAAACATGGCACAAGTACGTTTTTTTTCCGCATTTCACTCCACTTAGAATTTCTTTCTTCAGCACATTATATAGAATGGTCAATGACACCAGTAAAAAGTACACCTTGCCCCGCAAAAATCAAGCCCTCATATGTCTATGTAGATGTAAAAAAGAAGTTATGGCTTTTGTAAAGCGGGAGGAAAAAAATTAAGAGCCATATTATTATGACTGTGTGGCATAAAGCAGTTAAAGTCCTAATTATTCTGGGTTAAAGAGTCCAGTAGGTAGTCTTATCAGTGATTTTCAGCTGTCTATGTATGCATACTCATAAAAGGAAGGCTGTCAATCATTGATAGCACCGCCTACTAGACTCTTTAACCCAGAAAAAGCAGGGATTTAAATTAATTTAAAAAAAAAAACTACTGAAACTTTCCCTGCAAAACTATATCAATCCACTCAGCTCTTCCTGCTCCATAACATCCTGCCCACGGATCAGATAGCATACTCAAAGACAGAAGCTAGATTTTATACTTCTGTGACCTGTAGTTCCCTTATTGAAAGTAATGAATGAAAACGATTAAATGGCAATATTTAAAACAGGTTATGCCCCCCTTTCTGAGGACAGCACAAGCTAGTGGCAGACCTGCTGTTTCCAGCACTGTGTCCCTTATTCTGTAAGATACAGCAGTTTTAGAGCATTTACCCCTCAAATCTTATTCATGAACAGGTGTTAGCCCGCCCACCAAAGGCTAGCCCCGCCCAACTTGCAGTTATTAACATGGTTCTACCTATTCAAAGTAATAGGTTAGTCAGTTGTGAGGTGGCCAGGGCTAGGCTCTTTCTGGCTGAAAACTGCAGATTTGAGCACTAAGGGCGACATGTATGATCGGGAGTTGCGCCTGTTTTCTGGTGAAAACTGCAGCTCACTGATTCAAACCCCCTGTCAGACGCAGTGATGCGATGTTAGGCGCAAGCTTCACCACTATCGGATGCGCCTAACATGAAGGGGCGTGCAATGAGCGCGGTGTGGGCGTTTTGGGGCATGCATGATCGCGTGTCGGCAAAGTGAGGTGCATTGCAGCTCCGACAGGCAGACCCAGGCCTGGACTGCTCCCAGGGCAAACCGGGCATTTGCCAGTGTTTCCCACCAGTGGGCCCCGAGTCTCGGCGCCAGTCTGTGGCGCGCTACAGGGGCCGCACTGGTCGCATCAGCAACCGAAACCCTGTGGCAGGGGACCAACAGGCCCCCCTCGCCACACGGTGGCACAGCCGGGTCACCGACCCAGCCATGCAGCCATCACGGCCACCGCCAGCACCGCGCGGTGCAAGCAGCGGCCGAGGCTGAACAGCCGGGATCTTCTGATCCTGTCTGTTCAGCTCCCAGGAGGCCGCGGGGCAGGTGCGCGATGGAGAGATCGGGGTAATGAAATCTCGGCTCTCAGCTCTGTGAGACATGGAGTGTGATTCCAAAAATCTTTTTATTAGGTGTAAAACATTCTCTGAAAAAGAGCTCAAACCTTCTATAAACATACATAAATAAAATCCCTAACAACGCGTTTGTCGCCGTCACCGGCGCTACATCAGGAATTGCAATATAGAAAATTGCCGGGAAATACAGTAATTAAAATTCTGTAAGCTCTTCTCATTGGTCGGCATAAACCAGCCAATCAGAATAGGAGCGACAGTGAACCATTATAACCTATGGAGAAGTATTGACCAATCAAATGAAAAGGCGGGACAGTTCAAAATACAGTAAAAAAGGCAGAAAAGAGCTGATTGGTTGAGCTAGCGGGGGCTTGGCTATCCCGGCCAATCAGAGTGCGAGCTACTTTGTTCCATTGTAGTCTATGGAGAGATCGGGGCAATTTTTATTTCTTTAATTTCGTTAGCCAATGATCAATAATATGGGGCTAACGAAAATAAAGAAATAAAAATGAACTAATTGAATTCATTTTTATTAGTTTATTTTCGTTACCCCCATATTATTGTTCATTTTATATAGAGATCGGTACAACTTCGGGAGTCTTATCATTTGATTTCGGGCATGTACAGTTTTATTATAGATTGCATTAGAAAACCCATAAGAGCGTCGCTCGCTCTCCCACTGGCCCAAATAACCGCGCCTCTTTTAACTTAGCCAATCACAAACAGAGCTCGCTCTGCATTTCTTTTCCCCATAGAACTCTATGAGATAAGTAGCTCACCCAGTGATTGGCTAAGCAGGTCAAGCCCCTCTTTCCCCCAACCAATCACAGTACTAGAATATTTCCCATAGACAGTAATAACTTTTAGGGCGCCCTTCTATCGCGCCCTTCTTGCTCCACTCAAAATAGACGCACTACATATGATTGGTGGATTCATATCTGCCGCCTGGTCTCAGCTCTTTTCTGCCTTTTTTACTGTATTTTGAACTGTCCCTCCTTTTCATTTGATTGGTCAATACTTCTCCATAGGTTATAATGGTTCACTGTCGCTCCTATTCTGATTGGCTGGTTTCTTCCGACCAATGAGAAGAGCTTACAGAATTTGAATTACTGTATTTCCCGGCAGTTTTCAATATGCCAATTCCTGATGTAGCGCCGGTGACGGCGACAAACGCGTTGTTAGTGATATGATTGATGTATGTTTTTAGAAGGTTTTAGCTCTTTTACAGATAATATTTTACACCTAATAAAAAGATTTTGTTAATCATACTCCATGTCTCACAGAGCTGCGAGCCGAGATTTCATTACCCCGATCTCTCCAGAGACTACAATGGAACAAAGTAGCTCGCACTCTGATTGGCCGGGATAGCCAAGCCCCTGCTAGCTCAACCAATCAGCTCTTTTCTGCCTTTTTTACTGTATTTTGAACTGTCCTGCCTTTTCATTTGATTGGTCAATACTTCTCCATAGCTTATAATGGTTCACTGTCGCTCCTATTCTGATTGGCTGGTTTATGCCGACCAATGAGAAGAGCTTACAGATTTTGAATTACTGTATTTCCCGGCAATTCTCTATATCCCTATTCCTGATGTTGTGCCGTTATTGATTTTTTGTTAGTGATTTTTTTTTATGTATTTTTTTAGAAGGTTTGAGCTCTTTTTCAGATAATGTTTTACACCTAATAAAAACGATTTTTTTGATTCATACTCCATGCCTCACAGAGCTGAGAGCTGAGATTTATTTCTTGAGCGATGTTATATATTTTCACTTTAATTTTTAATGATCTACTTTTTCACTACATTTAATCGCTTTTAGGCAGCTTTGATTTTTCACTTTATTCATTCATTCATTTGAAAGACAACTCTTTTTGCTCTTCACTAACATGTTTAATGATTTTTGCTCATTTCCAGCCTGTCTCGAATCGGAATACATGTTAGGTGCAGTCCCGCACTGCGCCTAAGTCCTGCACTGCGCCTCACACACTGGCGAGGCGCAGGGGACCTTACACCGCATGTATGAGTGCACCTCGGGCGCCGACATACATGATGCGCAGCTTTCACTTGAAATCGGGCGAAAATGTGCCCTCCGACGTGCCGAGATTCATACATGTCTCCCTAAATACTCAAACTACAGCATCTTACAGAATAAGAGACACAGAGCTGGAAACAGCATGTGTGTCACTGGCTTGTGCTGACCTCAGCAAGGGGAGCATAACCCATGTGACAGATTCTCTTTAAATGTCCATATACACCAATCAATCATCACATTAAACAGTATTTTCTTATATTGAGTAGGTCTCCCTCATGCTACCAAAACTGCTCTGGCCCATTGAGGTATTGACTCCACAAGACTTCCAAAAGTGTCCTGTGGTATCTGGATCTAAGACATTAGCAGTAGATTCTTTTGCAGAGATAATGGGGCACATTTATCAATCGTATCTCGACAATTCTAAGTTAGACCAGACAGTCTTAGAATGCGCCACAGTGATCACATTGAATTTGGTGCCGGCTAGAACTGTCTAGTCTAACTTTGTACCATCTTTAAGTTGGCTTACTTTTATTCCACAAACTGTGACAAAATTCAGGCAAATTTTTGTTGCATTTTAAGCCATTTCCCTTTCCCACAAAACCACGCCCTTTTGCCGAGGTCACGCCCCTTTGTTGGACGAGGAACAGAAGCATCTGAAACGGTCTAAAACACATAGTAAATGTTGCGTAAAGTATATAAGACGCTATATTTGGTGCAAATTGTGCCAGAATTCTGGCGCAACTGCCTTGATAAATGTGCCCCAATGTGTATTGATAAATATACACAAAAAGAATGTTCCGTCTTACCTACATCAAGCATGATTCCTAGTTAGTAACTATAGACTGGAAAATAACAGCAGGAGACATACAAAACACAATAATATGCAACAACATATAAACCCACAATGCTAGGTGGTAGTTTGAGCATAGCAGTGATGCTACCATAGACTTGAATAGAGAGGATGACTTTCAATTCTGTTTATTCAGCATGAGATTTAGAAGAAAGAGTCTGTGAACCCCTTGGTGTCTAATTCTTTTTCGTTTTTTTGTTTAGGTTATTTTTCTCCCCATGAGCCGTAACGGTTTCATTTTTCTGTCAACATAGCCATATGAGGGCTTGTTTTTTGCAGGAGGAGTTGTATTTTTGCATGGTACAAAGTAATATAATGTAATGTGGTGTCCAAAACATTCCTTGTAGGTTAATTTTTTTTTGGGGGGGGTGGGATTTTTACAGAATTCATAAAGCTAAATACAAGTTATCTGTATTCTGTATGTCGATACCATTTCGGTGACACCAAATTGTTGCACCACGGTCCCCACTCCAGACGGTGGACGTGCTCGTCTCAGTCCCTCAGAGCCGCCGTTAACTTACCTCTCCCTACTTCTGCTTCTAATCTATCCTGAGTGCAGTTGTCAGGTCTTATCTGTCTAGCCGCTATACCAATGCCTCTACCCTGTACCAGTCACTACACTGGTTGCCTATTCAGTACAGAATACAGCCTAAACTTATCATTCTTACCTACAAAGCTCTCCATATTGTCATGACATCACTATTTCTCCTCTCTTATCTTTGTCTGCCACCCTATAAAGTCCCTACATTCTGCTAATGATCGAATATTAACTTCCTCTCACTGAACCTCTCACTTGTCTCTAAGGCCATGTCCCCACAGCACAGAGCAAATACTGGTCGGATTATCCGACCGGTGTTTGTTCTGTTTTAGTGGCCGTGTACAGGGCCGCAGGGGGACGGCTTTTCTCCGCGATTTGCCAAGAAAACCCCCCCCCTTTCAAAATTTGACATTTTCCCATATTCTCCCCGGGAAAAAAAGGGGGGGGAAAGGGAATGAAATTTTTTTAATGTTTTTCGGCCCACCGGTGGCCCTAAAAAACACCCCAGGGGAAAAAATCACTAAAGGTTTTTCTATAGAGGTCCGTGAAAAAGTTTGTCAGTCGGTTTACAGACGGCTTTCAAAACTGAAAACAGACTGTAAAACCAGCTGAAAAATCGGTCGTGGGGACATGCCCTTAGACTTTTCTCGTGCTGCATCGATTCTCGGGAATGCAGTTACTTCCCGGGAAAACTATGAATTTCCCAAAATTTTTTTATTTTAAGCAAACCATAAAAACACATCTGTTTAGGGCAGCTAACTGATTTAGTGATAAAGTTATAGAAGGAATAGGGAGGGCAGCCAAAAAAACACAGGTTTTAAGAGAAAATGCGCCAGAATTTTTTGTTTTTAAAACAAAGGATTTACTGAAACAGACCTATCAGGAAATGTCACAGGTTCTTTTAACAGAGGAAAGAAAAAGCAAAAAACAGAGGGAGCGCACAATAGTGAAAGTAACGTTTAAAAAATAGTGAAATGATATTTTTGTGGCAGTTATGCTTAAATTTGCAGAGTTGTGCTACTGGGTAGAGGCACAACTTGTTAAAATGGTTAAAGGGTTCTCGTCCCAGTCTTTTCACACGGGGAAACCGCAGGTTTTCCAAAATCCAAAGCCCCTCTGGGAGCAAAGGGAAAATATGAGGCGAAAAAGGGAAGAGAAAAAAGGGGGACCCAGGCTCGTAGCAGAAGAAAACCTTGGGGTAGGCAAAACGGGAAATGTGTTTTTAAAAAAAAAATAAATTTATTTTTAAAAATAAAATACTTTTATTTTAAACATCACTTCATTGCCTCATCCGAGGTTTTTTTTCTGCTGCGAGCGCTGGGTCCAGGTTTTCTCTTCTTGCTTCTGACAGGTTCTTTTAAGTGAGGGTATTAGATGTTCCCTTCAAAAGACCCCTTTAAGGGAACTGTGGCTCAGGTAGGCGTTCTCTAATAGCAGCAATCATAGGATGAGCAGCAACAAGCTAATGTGTCCATGCCCGTTTTATCACAGTGAGTACAGAGATGACAGGGACAGAGATATTAATTATATGGGTAGATGCAATGGCTGCCTTAGATTGATCAGAATTATGTAGAAGATTTGTAATTGAACTAAGGGGGAAAAAATCAGGGATCAAAGTATACACATTTCTCTATCTCTTACTAGCATGTTAAAGGGGTTTTCTCACTAAAATGATTCACTAATAACATGTAGGAACATGTGATTGAAGCCGTTTTCTAAATCCATTGCTTTGCCTTTTCTTTGGTCAAGAGATAAAGATTTTCTCTTCTTAGAGAACTCCAGTATCTCTGGTTACAACCATCTCTCCCCACCTCTCGCTGCCCCCTCTTATCTCTCATTGCTGTAAGCTGTCACGCAGTCCGTCCATGGTAAGTCACCTCCTGCAGAGTCTTATCTCTAGTAATGAACTTTGAAAGCTTCTCATTTAGCTGTAAACACTCTGTAGAGCTGTGCAGGGTGTCTGACATGAGAACAATAGATTTTCTAAAGTGTAACAGGAATTGCTAGGAACCGCAAAGCTGATGTGTCAATCACCCTTTTTTATTTATAAGATTTTATAATTTTTTTGTATGTAATAAGAGAACTTTTTTATAAATCTCTTTTTTTTAAAGTAAATCTTAAACTATCTAACTATTGGTAACTGCATACTAGATTATATCATACTTAAAATACCTCTTCAGGAAGACCAGAAAAGTCTGTGTGCCCCTAACCCTGACTAAATACTCTCCTGTTCTCTTTTTTGCAGTCCTCTTCATTCCTGGTGCTGCGGGGAAAAAGCCTATCGGGGCTGGAAAAGGATGATTCTTAGCAACACCTGGGAGTGAAGAAGACTACAAGTTGAAGGGAGAAGGAGACTCAGACCTTCAGTATCTGGTGTAGTCTGTGTTTAGGGGGCTCTGGTCTATTTTCAATTTTTATTCTTTTTGGGGTTTGTGAAGGTGTCTGTCGGGCTCAATTTTAAAACATGCTCTGACAAGGTGAACACCAGGTATTGTGGATCCTCTGACCTACCGTGAGCGTACATGGTGTAGGTATGGAGACCATGCCAGGGAGCGGAGTCTAAGGGGCACCCGTCTTCACCAGAGCCTGCCGCAAGGTCGGACAGGCTTAGCTGCAGGGAACCCCCTGGTTGCTATCCCTGACGTGGCTACTCAATGTGACAGCCAAAGTGCAGGACAAAGGACAGCGGGTACAGGCAGAGTCTCAGGCAGGTAACGGACTGTTACAGCAGAAACGTAGATACAGAAACATAGGTAACTGGAACAGCAGCCAGGACAGTAATGGGTTAAACGATAGACTAAAAATGGGTACAGGGGAAGTAGTACTTGCATGGCAGGTAGCACACCCTCAGGGGCACCAGTATCGGGGGTGACAGGAGGAGGTTGCAGGGTTAAACAGGTACCAGGATAGCAGATCACAGCAGAATCTGGAGCACAGGTAACAGGCAGACAGGACAAAAGGAAACCGCAACAAGGGACAAGGCAGGGACCGGGGCAGAAACAGGAATGCAGCAGGGACACGGCCATGTCCATAGTCAGAAAAGGGGACTGTGTATGGCCCGTGACAAAATACCTCACCGCCCTTTATTAGGTACACCATGTTAACGGGGTTGGACCCCTTTTTTCCTTAGAACTGCCCAAATTTTCGTGCTTTGATTCCACAAGGTGTTGCAAAAGATGCTCAATGGTCCAAGGGGGCCCAAAAAGTGCAAGAAAATATTCCCCACAAACCATGACACCCCCACCAAAGCCAAACGTTGATAAAGGGGAGGATGGATCCAGCTTTTATGTTGTTGATGCCAAATTTTGGGCCCCACATCCGAAAAGGAGAGAAATCAGATCATCAGACCCGGCAACGTTTTTTCCCAAATTTTCTGTCCAATTTCGATGAGCTTGGGGAAATTGGGGCCCCATTTCCTGTTTTAGGAAAGGAGTGGCACCCCGGGGTGGTCTCTGCTGCTGTAGCCCCTCTGCCCCAAAGTTGCCGATGTGCGTTCAGAGATGCTCTTCTGCCTACCTTTGGGGTAAAGGGGGTATTGAGTCATGTTGCCTTTCTATAGCTCGAACAGTCTGCCCCTTCTCCTTTGACCTCCGGGATCAACAAGGTTTTCCCCCCACAGGGGCTGCCCCTCACGGGGTGTTTTTTTTTTTTCGGACCTTCTCTGTAAACCTGAGATGGTTGTGGTGAAAATCCCAGGAGATCAGCAGTTTCTGAAATCTAGACCCGCCCCCCTGCCCCCAACAAACCCTGCCACGTTCAAAAAAACTCAAAAACCTTTTTTCCCCATATGATGCTCGGGTTTTAACTGCAGGAGATTGTCTTGCCATGTCTACATGCCAAATGCACTGATTGCCGCCCTGTGATTGGGTGATTAGAAATTAAGGTTAACGAGCAGTTGGACAGGTGTACCTAATAAAGTGGCCGGTTTATGACATTCATGGTTCAAAAAGCTTTGGTTTGGTTGTACATTGTAACATTGGCAAGTATTAAATATCTATGTATACCATATGTTTCTTAAGAAAAAATCGGAGTGATTACATTTGGTTTGCTTGTGTTACATCTCCAGAAGTCCATGAGAACACTCTTTGTTCATAATTATGTAACGCATGAATGTTAGATAAGAACAGATCAACTGGCTCCAAGCACCATATTGATAATTGTCATTCTGCTTAATATATTTGCATTCCTAGTTCTTTTATTTGTATAATTACTGATCATGTTGGTTGAGTGAGTGTTCAGTATAGCTAATCATGAAGCTTACTTATAACACATACCAATGAGGATGAGGAATTGACGATAAACTTCAATAATTCCTCACAATAAGGATCATTTCACGTTTTATCTCACTTGTAGTCTGACTATTGGTGCCAAGCCTATATAGTGATATAAAAACACACTGTCCACCATCCACAAAATAGAATGATAATCCATACAGGAGAGAAAGAATCAGAGCGGCACTCACCAGTCTTCTTTTCTTGAGTTTTATTCAGTGATCCATATCAAAAGACAAGCACAAAGATCCTGGCCTAGAATGATAATACAGGATACCATCAGGACCATATTTACATCCCATGGCAGGGGTGAACAGTTGTTAGGTGGTAATGAAGTTTAACAGGCAAAAATTGTGTGGCCAATAGCCACCATGTACTCCTTAAAGGGGTTGTCTCACTACATTGATTCATCTTACCTCAGTCCTGTTTTCTCAATTTCATTTTTGAATTCAGGGGCATATTAATTGGTTCCTTCAGGCCTGCAGTGATGAGCTGCTGAGGACACCAGGTTTGTGTGTTTCCCCGAAAATAAGACACCCCCGAAAATAAGACATATTGCATTTTTAGTTATGAAATTCAGAGTTTGGCTGCTTATGCTGATGTTTGTGATGAAATCACTACAGTATATTAATACATGTTGATGTTTTGTTCAACAATAAATGTGAATTATTGTTCATAAAAAAAAAAACATCCCCAAAAAATAAGTCTTAGCTCGTCTTTAGGAGCAAAAATTAATATAAGAAACTGTCTTATTTTCGGGTAAACAGGGTAGCTATAGCAACCAGCGCCGGCAGCCTCTCAGGAGAGATCAAACAGGCCTGTAGCTATAGCGACCTGAGGAGCTGGTGCAGCCCATACAACAGGGGATATTTAATAGATAGGACACTGTTAATGGACATATATTGCAAAGTGATTTGTTTTTGCAAGATCTTTAACATAAAAAGCAATCATTGTAGTGAGACAATCCCTTTAAATGGATTTTTTCCATAGCTGCCCTATGTAGCAGCTACTGGGACATGAGGAACATGTTCTCCAAGCTGTACTGGCTGCCAGATACCCCTGGACAATACTCTCTCTACTACTGCAACTGTGTAAGACAATGTTCAGTAGTATACACAGTCCTGCGTATGAAAAAGCCAAGTGTTTGGAGGGGTGTTGTGTTCTAAGCAGTGGGAGTATAACCTGCCCACTAAAATACTGCTGCCCTACTCTACTAGGGGAGAATCTCTGTAATATAGCTTCTGAGGGAGCATGCCACAACTGTTTTTGGATGAATCTAAGGCTGTGTTCCCACGGCACAGGACAAATACCGGTCGGTTTGCCGGCCGGTATGTGTCCGGTTTTGCGGCCGTCCCCCCTCCCATTGAGGTGTTCATATTCCGTCCGGAAACCGGACGGAAGAATGAACATACTCAATGTTTTTTGAGCGGACCGCGGGCGGCAAAACCGCCAGGCGGAAAACCCGTGCAGTGGGGACTGCTGCACGGGTTTTTCCAAAGAGCACAATTGTGCTCATTTTCGGCCGGTTTTTCATGCGTTCTGCAAAACCGCAAACTGGCTGAAAAACTGTCCGAAAACCCGTGCCGTGGGGACATGCCCTAAGTGAAAATAACATTATCTTGCCTCTATAAAACAAGTCATACAGAGTTATATTAGGACCATATAAACTCTATGTATTACAGCTCTGTAAATCTTGGAATTTCACGTCTAACCAATAGTGTTCTGTTTTTGTAAAAAATATGTAGGTCCTTACAGCCAAACCAACTATGTAACAGGTGTAGTAATAAAAAGTGATCTGCCTATTATTAAACTAATGCTTATAGCCATTAAAGTGGTCTTGACTTTATAAACTTACCTGAATAATTTCATGCACACTTCTGGTATATTAGGGACTGTTTTCATTTCAATTCAATTATATGAGTCTGGTATATGTGATTGTAATGTATCTGATTACATTTTAAACATTTCACCTGCATGTAGCAGGTGGAAAATATTATGGTGCCTGCTGGCAATCGCCATCAAACTCTTACTTAATGAAGAGGCACCTTTATTCTGTTATACACTTAACTAGATCATACTTGCCAACAGTCCCGAATTTGCCAAGACATTACCAGAATTTTTAAGGGCAATCTTGGCAAATACAATGGTCCTTCAAAACACAATATTAATGGTTTCCAAGGCAACCATTGTATATTAAAACCATTGTGTTGAAAACATAACTCTATGGAGAATCGGTAATTGGTCCTGAAGCCGGAAATTTTCACCTAATATAATGCAAAATGAAGATAAAAAAAAAAGAAAAGTTGACATATAACAGTCAATAAGAGCTGATGGAAATCACTTTCTATTTTGAGTGCAGGAGCTTCATTGGATCATGTACTTTATATACAATGGACCAAAAAACCTGAAAATGGAGCCATCATCTGGTGCCCAAAGGAGAAGGTCTTGTAAATAAACAGTCTTTCCCATATATTGAATTTTATCAGTATTTCATTTATTTCATAGTTTAACATTTACACAATTTGCCACAAGGTATAGTAGAAAACTACAAAAGTTTATTTAAAATGAACCTGCGGTATCCTCCTGTCCATCGGAATCAACGATCAGTCCATGGCGTTTTCCATAATCTCCTCTTCTGTAGATCTTTTGGCTCAGACGGGTGTGCACAACCTTCTGCTACGTTTCGGGGACCTCCCCCTTTCTCAAGCATGGTTAATTTTAAAGAAACCTTTGTATTTTTTAACTATAACATTTACACGATTTGCCGTAAGATATGAATAAAGTAGGAAATAAATGAACAAATACTGACAAAATTGAATATATGAGAGTTAAAGAGTGTATATTTACAATAAGACGTGCTACATGGGGGTAATTGAAGGTGCCCTTTGCACATTCTTTAAAGGGGTTGTCTCACTACAAGGATTGCTTTTTATGTTAAAGATCTTGCAAAAACAAGTCACTTTGCAGTATATGTCCATTAACAGTGTCCTACCTATTCTGAGATATCCCCTCTTGTATAAACTGCATCAGCTCCTCAGGTCGCTATAGCTACAGACCTGTTTGATCTATCCTGATAGGCTGCCAGCACTGGTTGCTATTGCTACAAACCTGGCTTCTACTGCAGCCTAGTAGAAGCCAGTAAACACACCCCTGAATTCAAAATGAAACCAAGAAAACAGGACTGAGGTAAGATGAATCAATGTAATGAGACAACACCTTTAACCTGTGGTAAAACATATATTGCTTAAGGTCTAATAGATGTGATTGCCCAAAGGAGCAGCTCATTCTGGCCCATGTAAAGAGCAATACAGAACATGTAGTACTGTACTGTAGAGATACACTACTAGTCAATTACTGCATGTACTGCACTAATACAGGTATCTTAGAAATACAATGTTCATGATAATTAGTCAGATCTTCCATCAATTATGTGCCGCAGATCAGCAGTGTCTGACATTGTATGGTTTGGTTTCAATAAACAATGTTACAGAAAAGACCATTGTATGTTAAAAATATTGCATTTTCCTGTCATTGTAACTTGAGGGACCTCTGTTTATTCCATTGTACACAGCTGAATGTCAGAGCTGTATTCTGGTGGTTTGTAATGTCTATAATATGCAGAATGGCAGCCTTGGACACTGGATGAATGTTACTGATGGTTTAATTGAAGACAATATGATAAGGCATAACCATTTAGGCACCAGGACTGAAAAGGTCTTTATGACCAGCAGCATTTTAGTTTTATCCTCTTTGTGTTTCAACAGTTGTAACTTTTTTTTTATTTTTTCAATTACGTAGTTGTAGGAGGACATTTTATATACAGGAGAAGTTGTACTTTTTGGGGGCATAGTTTGAGTTTACATATAAATTACTAAATAAATAAATTTATTTTCAATTTTTCCGTTTTAATTTTCTTTTTTACACCATTCACATTTCACACTAAATAACCTGTTGGATACTTATCATGGCATAGCAATTAGTACTGTACATTGCTGCACAAAAATCGCAGCAAACATCGCTGTAAAATCGTAATTTTACCACGATTTTTGTTGCGTTTCACACAGCGCAGTTTTGGAGCAGTTTTATCTGCGCGCCACTTAAACTGCCTTTATTACCAGCAAGCTTTTAGCCCTTATCTAAACTGTTTGAAAGTGAGTAATCAATTAGTGTGTGTGTAATCCACAAGATTTCAAACACAGTCATTGATTAATTACTTGAAACAACTTTCGGAACAATTTAGAAATAAGCTTGTGGTAATAAAGGCAGTTCAATTGGAGCGCAGTTAAAACTGCACCAAAACTGCCCTGTGTGAAAGCCCCCTAACACTAATTCACTGATAAATGCTTGCTTGGTTGGGGTAGGTTTACATGGCGGATTTGGATGCCAATTCGGACCTGTATTCAGCGCCGATTTCTCATCAGGATCAGCATGTGAATCTAACTGCAATCCGCTTCACATTGTTTCCAATGGAAAACCAGTGTCTCGGACAGAATCTTGACATGAAAAATCTGAAAGCAGCTGAAATCTGCCTCTACATTCAGCATCAAATCTTCATCAATAACTGAAAATTCACACCTAAAAACAGCACTGAATCCATGTGGATTCTGCTCTGAGCACTGAAAATAGAACAAATTGGGAGAGTCCTTATTTCAAAACCAGTTATCACTCAAAGATCCCCTTCTGTGGTGTAAACGGTAACATCAATAACAATAACTGGGTATAAATACATACATACATGTATAGGAAAAATGGACTAATTATTGTAGAAGGCATAAGCTACAGTAAGGAAAGCTCGTTTTTGATGAGCCCTTATGACATCTCTAATAGTCAAATGAGCAATTTATACATAATTGGTGACATGTATGTATCCTGGCGCTGAGAGGCAAGTTATAAGTAGCGTTAAAGCAGTGTAAAATGTGCCAGAATGTATGGACTTCTACTGCGGGTCATAGATTTGGCACTTTCTAGTTCCACTACGACAGCTCAAGCTCAGGTAGGTTTTAACTTGATCTGGCTGTTCCAGCAGTTCTGGCAGTTCCTCCAGTCAAATATGTGTAGAATCATACGCCCCCAGAATGCCCCCACATCTTGGGCGCATTACAAAGTGGCACTGACGCCTAATTTTGAGAGCGCCTACTCATACATCTAGATAACAGGACTGTGACAGTTTTTGGGCTGAAAGCATACCAGAATACAGGCGAAGCCCCATTCGTACATGTCACCCAATATATTTTTAAAAAATACAGTAAATGATCAATATGCTGCCAAGCAAATGTTCATATAGTATACATCCCTTATGCTTAGTGTGAAAATCAAGAAAACTACCAATGTACATCCTGAACATCTACAAAGGGAACCATTAGTCAGATGGAGGCCATAAGAGGGGTCTTTCGGCACTATGCCACAGAAAATGCCGTTTTGAAGACTAGAGTAGTAGACTATGCAATTCCACTCCTTAGGAATCCCTTAAAAACAATTTGTCCACTTAAATGGTGTTTCCATATCACCTAAGAATATGCCATCAAAATGTGATGGGTGCAGGTCATACCTCTAGGACCTGCAACTATCTTGAGAACAGCCTCCGTTTGGCTGTACTCGGAGCTCCCATAGAACAGAATGCAGAGTTGTGCGCAAGTGCACCCGACTCTGTTCTGTATAGACACTTTTGGGACTTGTTCCCAAGATAGGTGCATGTCCCAGAAGTGGGGCCTGCACCGTCACACTTTAATGGCATATTCTATTGTTATGCCTTCAAAGTGCGAGAGGGAAACCTTCACAAGGATCTATGTAACAAATATGTTATGAGATTTTTAACAAGTTTTTATGACATATCCAATAAGCAGATTATAGTTTATCAGTAACTAATCCCATCACAAACCTTGATGACATATTGGAAGGCTATGCCATCAATGTCAGATTCGGGTCCTACATATGGGCTTCATGACTATCTCCAGATGGGCAGTTCTGAATGGATAAATGTTTGTACTTACTATGATTATTTCAATGGTAGTTCTGAGTATAGCTGAATGTAGCCACTTGGCTGTACTTGGAACTATCTGACCGATAAGATATCCTATCATTATATCATCAACGTTTGTGAAGGCAAAACCCTAGAAAACAAATGTCTTATATTACATATGTAACCCAAAGACTAATAAGGGCTCCGTTTAGTAGATATTTTGTGAGCTTTTTTATGATGTATCTGTTATTATACCATCCGCTTATCGGAGATGGATCCGTTAAACCAATGTCTAACAGTGGCAGCCAGGCTCGGACTGGGCCGCCGGTGGGCCCCACCCCCGAGCCGCTGGGGGCCCCGGAGGCAGTGCCGTCGCTCCCCGGGGCCCGTCCGCGCATCCGGTCCCTGAGCGCCCGGGACCCGCGTCCCGAGCGCTCAGAGACCGGCCCGGTAGCTGGGGACTAATGTCCCCCACTCCCGGGGCTGCGCGGTGTCAGCGGAGCACAGCGCCACTAGCGCTGCGCTCCGCTGATCTCCCCGGCAGGCTGAACGCATTAGGCCTTCAGCCTGCCGGGCGCCGGCCCCTACTGGTGACGTAGGCGCGCGGTGACGTCACTTCACCGCGCCGCCTATGCAGGGCGCCAGTACGGAGCCGGCGGCAGCGCAGAGCGGGCGGGAGCCGGAGCCAGGTAAGTGATTTGTTGTTGTTTTTTTTTTGAAAACTACCTACAGGGGGGGCTCTGGCTACAGGGGGGCTCTGGCTACAAGGGGGGCTCTGGCTACCAGGGGGGCTCTGACTACAGGGGGCTCTGACTACAGGGGGGCTCTGACTACAGGGGGGGCACTCGCTACAGGGGCTCTGACTACCAGGGGGGCTCTGGCTACCAGGGGGGCTCTGACTACAAGGGGGGTTCTGACTACAAGGGGGGCTCTGACTACAGGGGGGCTCTGACTACAGGGGGGCTCTGGCTACAAGGGGGGCTCTGGCTACAGGGGGGCCCTGGCTACAAGGGGGGCCCTGGCTACAAGGGGGGCCCTGACTACAAGGGGGGCTCTGGCACAGGGACTGGCTACAGGGGGCTCTGGCTACAAGTGGGGCTCTGACTACAGGGTGGTCCTGGCTACAATGGGGCTCTGACTACAGGGGTCCCTGGCTACAAGGGGGGCTCTGACTACAGGGGGTTCCTGGCTACAGGGGGGGGCTCTGACTACAGGGGGTCCCTGGCTACAAGGGGGGGGGGCTCTGACTACAGGGTGGTCCTGGCTACAAGTGGGGCTCTGACTACAGGGTGGTCCTGGCTACAAGGGGGGCTCTGACTACAGGGTGGTCCTGGCTACAAGGGGGGCTCTGACTACAGGGGGTCCCTGGCTACAAGGGGGCTCTGGCTATAGGGGGGCTCGGGCTACAAGGGGGGCTCTGGCTACAAGGGGGGCTCTGGCTACTAGGGGGGCTCTGGCTACTAGGGGGGCTCTGGCTACAGGGGGGGCTCTGGCTACCAGGGGGGCTCTGACTACAGGGGGGGCTCTGACTACAAGGGGGGCTCTGGCTACAAGGGGGGCACTGGCTACAAGGGGGGCCCTGGCTACAAGGGGGGCTCTGACTACAAGGGGGGCTCTGACTACAGGGGGCCCTGACTACAAGGGGGGGGGCTCTGACTACAGGGGGGTCCTGGCTACAAGGGGGGGCTCTGACTACAGCGGGGGGCTCTGACTACAGGCAGGGGCTCTGACTACAGGCAGGGGCTCTGGCTACAAGCGAGCTCTGGCTACAAGGGAGCTCTGGCTACAAGGGGGGCCCTGGCTACAAGGGAGCTCTGACTACAAGGGGGCCCCTGGCTACAAGGGAGCTCTGACTACAAGGGAGCTCTGACTACAGGGGGGTTCTGACTACCTACAAGGGTCCCTGGCTACCTACAGGGGGTCCCTGGCTACCTTCAGAGGGGCCCTGGCTACCTTCAGAGGGGCCCTGGCTACCTTCAGGGGGACCCTGACTACCTTCAGGGGGGCCCTGACTACCTAAAGGGGGGCCCTGACTACAAGGGGGGCCCTGGCTACCTAAAGGGAAGCCTTGACTACAAGGGACGCCCAGACTGCCTACCGGGGGCCCTGACTACAAAGGGGGCCCTGGCTACCTAAATACTAAAGGGGCCCCGACTACCTACAGGGGGGCCCTGACTGCAAAGGGTGCCCTGGCTACCTAAATACTAAAGGGGCCCTGACTACCTACACAGTAGCTAAAGGGGGGGCCCTGACTTCCTGCACACTAGCTAAAGGAGGCCCCTAACTACCTGTATACTACCTGAAGGAGGCCCCTAACTGCCTGCAAACTACCTAAAGGAGGCCTTAACTGCCTGTATACTACTTCATGGGAAGCCCTAACTGCCTGTATACTACCTAAAGGGGGTCCCTAACTGCTTGCAGCCTATATAAAGGGGACCCTAACTACCTACAGCTTACCTAACTGGGAGAAACCACCTACCTACAGACTGGGGCCTTGCCTATTTGCCTACCTACCTAGGGTCTTGTCTACCTACCTGGTAATATAATTTAGAGGGCAGCAGCCCGTAGTTGTAGCATTATCTCCAGGGGGGTTAGTCCTCTCCCCACCTTCCAACCCAATAGGATACTAGGCCTCTAAGTTTATGGCTTGTACCCGCTCTCCCCACCCCTGGGAAGTTTGTACAGAGGTGGAAATGGGTAAAGAGATGCTGGAAAATTGAGGATTCTAAGATATTTTTGTTTAATTACTGCAGGGATGAGCTGTGGCCGGGACAAGTCATCATGGTGGTGTGGAACGGATGCAGAAGAGAAGGGAAAAAGAACGACTCATCAGATATGACATCTCCGGTGAGTCCTAATTTAGAGGGTTAATTTACTTCTATAAATTTGATAGGTGTGTGACCAAGGGAAACGAGGAGGGGAATATTGTATGTGGGTGGAGGGGAGATATTGTATGTGGGTGGAGGGGATATTGTATGTGGGTGGAGGGGGATATTGTATGTGGGTGGAGGGGGATATTGTATGTGGGTGGAGGGATATTGTATGTGGGTGGAGGGGGATATTGTATGTGGGTGGAGGGGATATTGTATGTGGGTGGAGGGGATATTGTATGTGGGTGGAGGGATATTGTAGTGTGGGTGGGAGGGGATATATTATTGTGGGTGGAGGGGATATTGTATGTGGGTGGAGGGGATATTGTATGTGGGTGGAGGGATATTGTATGTGGGTGGAGGGGGATATTGTATGTGGGTGGAGGGGATATTGTATGTGGGTGGAGGAGGGATATTGTATGCGGGTGGAGGGGGATATTGTAGTGGGTTGGAGGAGGGATATTGAATGTGGGTGGAGGGGATATGTATGTGGGTGAGGGAGATATTGTATGTGGTGAGGGGATATTGTATGTGGTGTGGAGGGGATATTTATTGTGGTGGCGGGAGATATTGTATGTGGGTGAGGGATATTGTATTGGGTGGAGGGATATTGTATGTGGGTGAGAGGGGATATCTGTATGTGGGTGGAGGGGATATTGTATGGGTGGAGGGGATATTGTATGTGGGTGGAGGGCATATTGTATGTGGGTGGAGGGGATATTGTATGTGGGTGGAGGGATATTGTATGTGGGTGGAGAGGGATATTGTATGTGGGTGTAGGGGATATGGATGGAGCTATTTAGCCCTGTGTCTATGATATGTTAGACTGACAAATGTGATATAGACAGATATGTGAGTCACTTGCTATAGTACACACACAATACAGTTCTGTTTTCACACTGTAATTATGTGGTAAAATGGGCGCATTTATGTCCGAGAGACCGGTATAATATTTCATGTACAGTAGGGTGGGCCCCCCAAGATCAAGGGTGGGCCCCCCCCAGATCAACTCCCCTGTGGGCCCCAGACCCCCCAGTCCGACACTGGTGGCAGCCATCACCCATAGGCTATAATGCCATCTGCTTAACAGATATTCAGGCATTCATTCAGTGGATCCCATAGGAGTCTACAGCATATGGATGCCACTTTTGACATATTTCACCTGTAACAGGGCAGCAACTACTGAATTGTCCAATAGTCCCTCGTTCCAGTATTTTATATATCACACCTCGAGCTTTATCCGGTTCTTCTGGTATATGTCAGGCCCATAATTCCTTACTAACCGTAACGTCTCATACATCAAGAGCATTTCCAAGGACTTGTGCCATATGTTCACATTAAACGCAGTGATCACCAATAAGATAAGGTAGGAATTAAAGGGGTTGTCTCACTACAAGGATTTCTTTTTATGTTAAAGATTTTGCAAAAACCAGTCACTTTGCAAAAATATAACCATTAACAGTGTCCTACCTATTCCTAGATATCCCCTCTTGTATGGGCTGCATCAGCTCCTCAGGTCACTATAGCTACAGACCTGTTTGATCTCTCCTGATAGGCTGCCAGCGCTGGTTGCTATAGCTACAGACCTGGCTTCTACTGCAGCCTAGTGGAATCCAGTAAACAAGACCTTGAATTCAAAGTGAAACCAAGAAAACAGGACTGAGGCAAGATGAATCGATGTAGTGAGACAAATCATTTAAGAACTGGAAGCAGATGGACATTGCATATGATCAGTATGATCAGTTAAGGATGCACACCACATGTTCTTCAAATTCACTAACTTTTTGGGTCACCAAGTGATTTTTTTTTACATCCTTAGAAGTTTCTGTGTTCTTTCTTCTCTTAATAATAATCTTTAATATTATGTCACTTCCATGTCTGAGAATACATTTAGGGCCACATGTATGAAAACCAACTAGGTATAAAACTCACTTCGTTGCCCATAGCAACCAATCGGAGCACACCACTCATTTTTCCAGAGCACTATCTGAAATGAAAGGGACGCTCTTATTGGTTGCAATGGGCAACTAAGGGAATTTTAGACCTGAACACTTTTCATACATGTGGCCAATAGGGCGACATGTATGAACGGAGCTGCGCCAGAAGTCTGGTGTCTTTTCAGCCAGATATCTAGCTCAGCCGCGTTCACTATATTTTAATCAGTCGCACTCCAGTATTAGGCACATTACAGAGCGCCTGTGGCACTTTGTAATGCGCCTAAAATCAGGGGGAGTGCCAGAAATGTCGCTTAGTAGCTAGAAAATGCTAAATCTGACCCGCAGAAGAACAGGTTCATAGATTAATGCGCATTCTACACTACTTTTATGCGCATTACAATTGGCGTCTGGGTGCCAAAAATCATAAATGTCGCCCATAGAGGATAATGAAATACATTTTTCTCTTCTTAGTGTTGTGATGACTCCAGTTCATCCAGTGTATAAAGGAAAATACACACTAGACAGTGAGATCCACAAGAAAAATTTGAACCAAATCAACCAGAGTTTGATATACATTTGTTCTGGATTGTGCAACAGATTTTTTAAGAAGGGAAACAAAACAATAATTTAAAATCTACAAGTGTGGATTTTGCTGCAGATCAGCTTGTGGTGTTGCTTAAAGGGGTTGGCTCACTACAAAGATTAACTTTCAACAAATAGGGGCAGGTAATTGAAGACTTTTTCCAAATATATTGCTTTGAGTACACACAGGTCGGCACCTGAGAGAAGGGAGCGATGGTCACCGCAGCTTGAGAACAGAGTGCTATCTCCTTTCTTTTTTAGAGTCTACTTGTTTACTTTAGAGCAGAGAGCTTCAAAGCTCATAGATGAGGATCTCCTGCTCTCACGTCACTGCAATTAGAAGAGCTGTGAATACAGAGCAGTTTTGCTAATCACTGCTATAGAACCACACACAGCCTGACCAGGAAGGGACAGGAGGCATAAATGTAAAACTGCTGGTGGCTCTGAAACATCATGGTGACACAACCTCTTTAACTTCCCCATTGAAATTAATGGGAAATTGCAATAAATCAGTTAACAATCTTCAACCTAATCTGAATACTGCTGATTAAACGATCTCCACTGCATTTCAATTTCCATGCAAAACAATCCAGGTTCGTCCACATGACAAGGGGTTTCAGTTGGTTTTTCAGACTGTTTTCAGATTTGAAAATGGACTGTCAACCATTCCTGTAGACAGCAATAGAAAATCCACCCAGGAGTCTACACTGCATGGTTTTTCTACTGGGCGGATTTTTCCACTGTCAGCGTTCAGAAAAACTCGGAACATGCACAATCTTCCATCTGGTTTTCGGGTGTGCTATTCAATAGTTAAAGGGGGTGGGCGAATCTGCAACACCTGGACAGAACCGTCCCCTAATGCCATTCAAAAGATGATAAAATACCATCCGGATTCTTAAACAGAATCCAACCAGCAATTTACAAAGACCGTGTGGTGTATCCTTCCGCTCTGTAGATGTGATTTAAGCAATCAAATCTACCTCAATAGTACTATGTTAGACTGCAGATTTTCTGTGTGAAAATCTGCAACAATTCCGCTAGTGTAAATTTACCTAAAGACAGTCCTTCATCTCAATTTGCCAGTGAATACAAGGTTTTATAGTCACATTTAAAAGAGTTTTCACATTACAAAGATTAGCTTTCAACATAAAGGGACTGTTAAATGAAGATATTTTCTAAATACATTGGTCAATAGATTTTACTTTAGTCATGAGATACGAGAGCTTTTATCCGCTGCCTGAGAGCAGGCAGGTTTCTATGGTAACCTGCATACCAGAAGGACGTCTGTTATCTGATTAGCTGACAGAGCAGAGAGCAGGGAGTCACCCCCATGGATGCACTGACCAGACTGAGCTCTGAGTGAACTCATTAGAATTTACAAGATTAGTTGCAATAAACAAAAGGTACAGGTGCTGTGAGGACTGATAATCATGGCTTTATCTGTAATCTTGTTAGAGATCACAGTCTCCTGCTCTGTCAGAGTAATGGCTTAAAGTTAATATATGCTAATCACTGCTGCAGACCCACTCACAGTCTGAGGAGACAGAGTAAGTGACCCAGTGAAACAGTGTACAGTAAAAACCCTTTTAAGTTGGTGGAGACTATGGCAGGATTGGGTTTGGTTCCGTCCACCACCGCAGTAATGGTGTCATAAAACATGTGTGGATAATTGTACATAAACATTAGAAAACTGATGCTAATGTGAACAGGATCTGATGACAATCTAATGTGTAGGAAGCAGACTGACTGGTTCTCAGTGACTGTTGTTGGAGGGAAATCATGGTCAGCATACCAGATTATAACTTCCTTAATCCTTCATTCAACCTGGAGATGAGCAGCTTGTCTTGTTTTCTCTATTAAAAACATGCACATTTAGCTGATGCAGATGTGAACAAAGCACCCAATACAAGTTTTACTGGTTTTGCAGCCCAGAGACCACTTTTGACTTTTTTCCCTAAAGTGAAAAAATTTAGTTGTATTGCAGCCAAATGTTCTCTTCCATTTGTTAGTCACTTTGGTCTAACACAGACTTGCACAACTTGGCAGTAGGTGAGGGCTTAAACCACCCAGAAACCAGGGCCATCTTCTCCATTGGGCGCACTAGGCAGTTGCCCAGGGGCCCCACAAGTATAGGGGCCCCTGATAGTGTATGTTTGTTCCAGAAATACAAGAAACATACCGTGGATCAATGGGTTGGCTTTGCTTATTTATTGGTTTGTGTGTTTTTAGGATATGCAAACAGTTTAAAAAACACGCCACAATTACGCCGTGTGAACATAGCCTTACACTCACCTACTTGTCCACCACCACTACTGCTCAAGAATTCCCTGAGATCGGCTCCTTTTCACTGCCAGGTTCTTAACCTGACAGACAGGTGAGGCTCGCGCCTCATTGTAAGTATGTCGAGATGAGAACCCAGAAGTAAAGAGGAGTGGATCCCGGGAGAGCTTCTGAGTGGCAGTGGCACAGGACAGGTAGGTAAGTGTAACTTTTTTTTTCCCCCACACTGGGACCATTTAAGATTCATTTTCCCATGCCTGACAACCCCTTTAACCCCTTAAGCCGAACACCTGAAAAGTAGTTAATTACCAGAACATTTTTTTCTCTTTTGCCTCCTTGCGTTTCAACAGTTGTAACTTTATTTTTTCAATGATGCAGTTAGATGAGGCCTCGTTTTATTCGAGACAAGTTGTACTTTATGGGGGAATAGTTTAAATTCGCTTATAAATAATTGCATAATTTTTTATTTTGTTATTTTTTTTGGCGACATGTATGATCGGGCTTTTCGCCTGTTTTTAGGAGTAACCTGCGCCTCCCGGGCCGATTCCCCCTGTTGGACGCAGGGATGCAGTGTTAGGCGCAGCGTTCGCCACTTTCAGCTGCGCCCCGCATGAAGGGGCGGGCAATGGCTCGGTGGGAGGCGGGTTCCGGGGCGGGACGCGGCGCGCTCGAAAACTCCGAGGCATGTACGGTCGCGGTTCGCCAAAGTGCCGCGCAATGCAGCGCTCTGCAGCTCCGACAGGCAGATCTGGTTTATTTTGGTCTAAATGCTCCGGCAGCGGCAAAGTGAAGCAAGAACGTAACATGTGAGGAAGCATACAGATCATCGCAAGAGAAGTCTCGGCGCTCCGCTCCGTGCAGCATGGAGTATGATTCCAAAAATTCGCCTTTATAAAGGTGGAAAACATTATCAGAAAAAGAGCTCAAACCTCAAAAATAAAAAATAATTTTAAAAAAATCACTTTCCAAACATCTAGAACGGCGCAATATCAAGAATTAGGATATTGGAAATTGCCGGGAAATGCAGTAATTCAAATTCTGAAAGCTATTCTCATTGGTCGGCAGAAACCGGCCAATCAGAATAGGAGCGACAGTGAACCATTAAAACCTAGGAGAGTTTATTGACCAATCAAATTAAAGGCGGGACATTTTCAAAATACAGTAAAAATGCAGAAAAGAGCTGATTGGCTGAGCTAGCGGGGGCTTGGGCCTATCTCGGCCAATCAGAATAGGAGCGACAGGGACCCATTAATAGCCTATGGAGAAGTTTCCCAACCAATCAAAATCAAAGGCGGGACAGTTTCAAAATACAGTAAAAATGCAGAAAAGACTGATTGGCTGAGCTAGGGGGCTTTGGCTATCTCGGCCAATAGAATAGGAGCGACAGGGAAACCCTTTAAATAGCCTATGGGAAAGTTTGAACCAATCAAAATCAAAGGCGGACAGTTCAAAATACAGTAAAAAATGTGGAAAAGAGCTGATTGGGTTGAAGTACTGGGCTTGGCTATTTCTGATTGGCCGGAAAACCAAGCCCCTGCTAGCTCAGCCCAATCAGCTCTTTCTGCATTTTTACTGGTATTTTGAACTGTCCCGCCTTTGATTCTGATTGGTCAATAGTTCTCCATAGGTTTTAATGGTTCACTGTCGCTCCTATTCTGATTGGCCGGTTTCTGCCGACCAATGATAATAGGTTTCAGAATTTGAATTACTGTATTTCCCGGCAATTTCTAATATCCTAATTCTTGATGTTGCGCCATCCTAGATTTTTGGAAAGTGATTTTTTTATGATTTTTTATTTTTGAGGTTTGACTCTTTTTTTTGAGAATGTTTCCCCGCCTTTATAAAGCGATTTTTTTTTATCATACCCTGCACGGACATTTTAATGATTCTCTGCTTTTCTCCAGCCTGTCTCGCATTGGAATACACGTGAGGCGCAGTCCCGCACAACGCTCATGTCCCCGCACTGCGCCTAAGTCCCGCACTGAGCCCCACACACTGGCGAGGCACGGCAGACTTTACATGGAATGTATGAGCGCGCCTCGGCGCCGACATAAATCAGGCGCAGATTTCCGGCGGAAAGGTGCGCCCTGACGTGGCGAGATTCATACATGTCGCTCTTTCTTTTTTTTTTTTTTTTACACCATTCACATTTCACACTTAATAACTTGTTAGATTACAGGTTATTATGGTCGTGTGGATACCTAATATGTGTAGTTTTTTTTTTTGTTGTAATATTCACAATTATTTTTTTTTAAATTTATTTTTATATTTTAATTTATTTTTTTTTTATTTTTTTTACACTTTTTTTTTTTACTTTTTTTTTTAAAATCCCATGAAAGGAGAACGGGTTTTTAACATTTTTTTTAACACTTAGTAATTATTACATATTCATATATGCTAATACATCTAATCGTGTCACTTGACACAGCAGTGATCAGACACCACCATGTGTCCCTAGTCACTGGCTTCATACACAGACAGCTCTGGGGCCACTCTAGGTCCCCAGGGCTGACTGTGCAGCCATTCCCCGGGCTCTGTCGGGTCACCGGGTGTTCCGATCACCCAACAGAGCAGGAGAAACCCTTTGATTGCGCTGTGGTAACACACCGCCTCAATCAAAGGGTTAAAGTACCGGGATGCGGAGGTTTCCCCCGTTGCCCTGTGGTTGCAGGGGATGCTCTGGGATCCAAAGGGGTGTGGTAGTACAGCCCGGGTTTCAGCGCAGCTCCGGCGCACGGGCGCCCCCAAACCCAGTGTCTGAAAGGAGGGTCTCAACAAAGGGAACCCCCCAACCCCCGACGTCTAAAGTCGGGGGGCCCGGCCCCCTTAAGGAGTTAAAAGTCCTCCCTTTCCACTCCCTGGATGTGTAACGTGCTGTAAGATAGGGGCACTGATTGTGATAGTATGGAAATGACTGGAGAGCTGGATGTGTCATGTGACTCCTATGTCCATACTGCCCAAACTGCTTGGGTGCTAACCTAAAAAAAACCGAAATTTGGAAGGAGTGTTTCCCCCCTTAAAACGTATGCATTTTCCCGATTTGATAGGTCATAAAAGGGTTGGCCCCAAAAGGCCCTAAAGGTCAGGCCCAAAAAAAAACCCCAAGTAAATTTTTTCCCACACCTCCTTTCCTTCCCCTAGGGGAGTTCTGATACAGCCAAACACTGCACCGGCTTGTTTTGGAAAGGGAAAGGCTCTGCCCGGGCCCACATGGGAACAAAGAGGAAACCCCCAAATGGGAAACCGGCAAGAAACCCCGATATTTGCTTTTTCAACTGCATATCCCCCTTGGGAGGGGCCAGAAAGGAAAGAAAAAAGGAAAAAAAAATTTGGCCCGTTTAATAAGAAGAAATACCCCTAGCTTGGGGTTAAACCCCCAAATCAACTCCACTGGTGGAAACCCGCCAAAAATCCCCCAACCGTATGGGGGGCCCCATAAGCCCAACCAGGGTTTTAATCCCTCAAAAATTCAAGTCCCAATGGTAGGCTTAGGCAACGGGGCATAACTAGAGAAGTCTGGACCCCACAACAAACCTTTGGATGAGGCACCCCCCCTTTCCCCCCAACCCACAAACATTTTAACCAGGCCCCTTTTTAAAATAAAGGGTTTACGGGGATAAAACAAGGGGGCGTTTACCTCACCAAGAAAACACCGCCCCAAAACAAACTCCCCAAACAAATCTCAAATCCCAAAACCCCCAAAAATTACCAATACACAAACCTAACAAAAGGCCCGGGATTATAAAACCCCAAACATGGCCACAAAAAAACCACCACATATTTGGACTGAATAATACCCCTATATTTTTTTAACTGAATAAAGATCATAAACAAGGGACCAATAGTCCCCACCAAAATGGTTCCCATAATTAGGAATACGGTACACGGGCTTTTTGCAACTGTACATTACCACCAAAACAGTGACCATAAAAGTGGTAAAAAACCAGGGAACCCAACCCCTGCAGATTTTTTTCCCCTGGCGACCCTTATTTTCCCTTTTTTTTTTCTTTTGGTCCATATTTTCCTTTGAGGACTTCTCCTCCAAAAATCTTAGAATCCTCATTTTTTCCACAGCCAATTTCCTTTTTCCCCCACCTTTTTAAAAAATTTTCCAAATTTGGCAGAGGGGGAAACAGGCCAAAGTTTTAGAGGCCCCCATTTCCAGAGGGGGGGAAACAGAGGTTTCCCCCCCCTGGAAAAGGGTTTTTACAGCAATGGCCTGTCCCCCTCAAAATTATGTTCCCCCGGGTAGACCCTCCATTAAAACAGTTGGTAGGCCCCCAGGTAGGTAGGGGGTCCCTTTATAGCTATTTTTAAGCGGGGTCTCAATTTTTTTTAGGTAGACTGGGCCCTACGGGAAAGGGGGGGTAGTTTTGGCCCTAGGTAGGCATATTTGGCCCCATTATAGGTAACCCCCAGGTACAAAAGAAAGGGCATATGGGCCATGGGAAAGGCTGCAGGGGGGCCCCCCTTTATGTAGCAGGAAAATAGGCTATACCCAAAAAAAGCAACAGGTTTTTAGGTAGGGTATGGGAAAGGCCCAATATATAGGAAAGGCGGGGTATGTGGGGGAGATAATAAAAAAATATAAAATATATAATAAATATATATTTATATAAAAATATATATAAGCCGGGGTTTATGGGGGCATATAGGGCCATAAATATAAAAATTAGGCAGGCATTTTTAAAGGGGGCCATTTTATATAGTTTAACAGGCGGGGTTTATGGGGGGAAATATAGGGACCCATAAAAATAGATGGGCCCAGGCGGGGTTATAGGGAGAAATATAGGGGCCCCATATGGGATAGGCAGACGGGATATAGGGGGCATATGGGGAACTCTTTTGGGGCCCAGGCAGGGTTATAGAAGGAAATAAGTTTTTAAAAAAAAAGAGAGAGAAACACTCTCCCCCACGCCCCACAATTTTGACTGCGCAGCCCCCGCAGCCTCTGTTTGGGGCGTGGGTGGGCGAGATTTTGACGTCTTTCGAAACGTCCCCCCCAAGCAGAGAGGGCCAGTCCCTTTGGTAAAAATCAAAAATTTATTTGGTCCCAAGAGGGGGATCTGTAAAAAGGGGGCCTGCTGTGTGCCCTCTTCCCCATTTTAATGGTGCCAAAACCCCAAAAGGGTTTGAAGAGCTGTGGCTGACAAAGGAATTTACCAGAGAGGAGGCAGTTGGAGAGGCAGATGAAGAGGCAGAGTGACAGGAGAGAGAAGTAGTAGAAGGGAGGTTGGTGTGGTGTGTCCCCATTTTGAGAGGGTAACTTGTGTGGCCTATATTGTTAAGCAAGAGAAGGGGTTGTTTAGTGCCCCCTGCACAGAGATCAAGAAGTAGAATTACCTGTGAGGTCTCAGGACAGGCGTGGATGGAGAGGGAGTCTCCCGTCCCACAGGCGACCCGCTGAAGAGACTGTTACACCATTTAAGAACTGAACTGTTGTACTGGCATATGAGTTACCCAAATAAATGTATGCGATTGTTACCCTGTTCATTTGTTCTCTTGTACTAAATATACAGTAAAGAAGAGTTTAAGATAGACTCTGTTTGTTCTCCGACCACGATTTTGTTCTCAAGACCCTCACCTATCAGACTTTGATCACATACCCTATTGATATGCCCAGGGCTGGGACGATGGGTTGACAAAGGCATTGGACAACACCTTATCCCAGGCAGGAAGGTATAGAGTAGGCTGAATTTTCCATTGTGGGGTGGCATATGCCTTATTTGTCAAGGGAACCAAAATACCTTGTCCTAGTTTAATCCCATTAAAGTCTGTGGTGGGAACAGAGCCTTTCCTAAGAGCCACCCGGTGATTGCTCTGTCTCTGCATGGCCATTTTACATCATCTGTGCAGAGTAAGCAGCTGCGCACACACTGTGCAGCTGCTTGTACAGGGAGAAGGCAGGACAGATCGTTACCCTCCTGCCTTCTCCATTGTATAATAAGTGCTCAGAGCTTCTGTTCTGTACAGAAAGAGTCTCAGTAGTCTGCTCATTATCAGCACAAAGAGGGTCAAACTGAAAGGAGACACCAGTGTGAATAGATAACACAGGATCCACCAGTCACAAGAGGAGATGTCACAGTTCACCCTTTCACCTCCCTGCACACTGATTTTTTCCCCAGGCCCACAGAGCATGACTAGAAAACTCTCCTATAGATGTGAATGGGAAATGATCAGTCTTAAGTCTCCTATGTGCATGAAGTTTACTGTAAAGCATCTCTGACTGCTTTTTAAAGCAGTGCAAACAAGGCCAAGTGGCCAAGTGAAACTGCAAGACTTAAGAAAATTATTAAAAAATATTGAAAGTGATATGAAAAATTTTAAAAAAATTCCTAAAAAATGTGTTTAACATAAAAATGGGACTTTAACGATGACTC
Organism: Phyllomedusa bahiana; assembly: GCA_025379985.1. NCBI lineage: Eukaryota > Metazoa > Chordata > Amphibia > Anura > Hylidae > Phyllomedusa > Phyllomedusa bahiana. Next base: position 32,674 of record JAODAL010017264.1, on the reverse strand, counting down.
ATTTTTTGATGACACATTCCCTTTAACAGGGGACAGAGATACCTAGCTATTGGAGGACCTCTAAGTCTACCTGCCTAATGGGGCGCGATACACCTACCTAATTGCGGACTGCCTACCTAGTTTGGAGGTGTATCTACTGTACATATGGTCCTAGGGAATTTAGCTACTTCCTATATTGTTATACAAAACAAGACTAAAACGTGGTGCACAAATGGGCTTTTACTGTTTGGGGCACAAGGGGGTAATTACCATTTGGGTTGCTATAGATGGGGAGCTTGTACAGAGGTAGGAATTGGTATGGAAGTGCTGGAAAAATGAGAAGTCTAAGATGTTTGGTAAATTCTACAGTGAAGAGTTGTGGCTGTGAGAAGACGTCATAGTGGTCTGGAACAGATGGAGAAGAAAATTGGAAAGAATAACTCTTCAGAGACATCTCCTGTAAGTCCCTGGATGTAACTTTACTGTAATCGCTTATGTCTGCAGAGACCTGCTGTACAATTGGTATCCATCTTGTTTCGGCCACTGTGTGCCTTTAATATTGGTTGTTTGTAGTTTAATGGGTTATAGTCAGTAATGACTTGGTGTATTATTTCTGTCACTTATGTGCTCGGTGATATTGGTCAGTTGTTGTAGTATTATTTGGTCCACTATGTGCTCGGTGATGTGTGGTCATGTTGTCCGGTATGTTCATATGCTTTGGTCACAGATGTGCATGGTGTTTTGTGCTGGGGCATGGTGTGGTTAGTATTATTTGGTCACTATGGTGCTGGAGGAGATATGTCGGTCGGAGTAGGACATTGGCTAAATATTTGCCTTGGGGATTTCTAGTTTTGTGTAGACAGTGTTTGGGAACTGTATGACTATTATTTAGCATTTTTATATGCTAGAACATTGTATAAAAGCTTTTAGATATTTTGGCTCTTGGTTGAGGGTGATGCATCATGGGGATTTATGTTATAGTTGAGGGAGGAAAATTTCTCTCACCCTGTCTCCGAGTGAAAATATAGCCTGAGGATCAAGGGCCGGCGACGACCGGGGTAGGCCAACGGTAGCGCGAACCGCCTAGGCGCCCTTTACCTCAGCCATATCCGAAGCGGGGCGGGTCTGGGCACCCGACCCTCGCACGGTTCCAGGCGCTCAGTCGGGCCTGATGCGCCGGCGGTCTATGTGACAGCTTCTGCGGAGCAGAGAGCGAGCGCTCCCTGCTCCGCAGACGGTGGGCTCAGCTACCTGGAGGATCGCGGGATCCTCCGGTAGAGCTGCAGGCGCCGAAACAGTGGGGGCACGACGGCGGTACCTCATAGCGCTGAGGGACCCGCCGCGGGCCCCCTAAGTGTGCGCACTCAGCCGGCAGGTCGCAATGACGTCGATGTCATCGCGACGATGGCCTCTCCTCGGCAACAGCGCGGTCACAGGCCAACGCTGGGCCCGAGGAGCATGCCTGAGGACGAGCGCGGATGTGAAAAGTAGGACAGCAAGAGCGAGCGCGCGCCCGGGAACTTGGGTAAGTATTTATGTTGTAGTCTTTTACAGTGCCTGCCTGCGGACCCCCTTTATTCTGCCATGCGGCCACCTATTAATGCCTTGCCTGTGGCCCCCTATATTCTGACTGTGGCCCCCTATAATGCTGCCTGTGGCCCCCTATATACTGCCTGCCTGTGGCCCCCTATATCATGCCTGTGGCCCCCCTATATCCTGGCCTGCGGCCCCCATAATGGCCTGCCTGCGGCCACCCTATAATGCCATCGCATGTGGCCCCTATAATGCGCTGCCTGTTGGCCCTATATGCCTCTTGCCTGTCGGCACACCCTATAATGAATGCTACTGTGGCCCCTATATCCTGAATGCGGCCCCCCTATAATGCCTTGCCTGGGCCCCTATAAATGACTGCCTGCGGTCCCATATATCCTGCAATGCGGCCACATTATTTTCTCCTGTGGCCCATATACATGCACTGCCTGTGGCCCCCTATAACTGCCTGACTTTGGCCCCCTATATCTGCCTGTGGCCCCTATATCCTGCTGCGGCCCCCAATATTGCATGACTGCGGCACCCCTATAATGACTGCCTGTGGCCCCTATAATGCATGCCTGCGTCCCCCCTATAATGCCTGCACTGTGGCCCCCTATATCCTGCCTGCGGACCACCTATAATTACCTGACTGGTGGCCCCCTATATCCTGGCCTGCCCGGACACCCATAATGCCTGCAGGCCCAATAATGCCTGCCTTCGGCACAATATAATGCATGCCTGTGGCCCCCTATAATGCCTGCCTGCTGGCACCTATTCATGCACTGCCTGTGGCCCCCTATATCCATGCCTGCGGCACCGCCCCCCTATAATTTTGCCTGTGGGCCACTATATCCTTGCTGCGGCCCCATTTTAATGCTGGATCGTGGACCCACTATATCCTGCACTGTGGCCCCCTTTACATGCCTGCCTGTGGCCCCCATAATGCCTGCCCTGCAGGCCCCCCATAATGCCTGCCTGCGCCCCCTATAATGCCTCTGCCTGTGGGACCCCTATTTCCATGCATGCGGCCACCTATAATGCCTGCCTGTGGCCCCTATTTCCTGCACTGCGGACCCCTTTAATGCTTGCCTGTGGCCCCCTATATCCCGCTGAGGGCCCCATAATGCCTGCCTGCGGAACCCCTTTAATGCCTGCTGCGGACACCTATAATGCTGCCTGTGGCCCCCTATATATGCATCGGCACCCCTATAATGCCTTGCATGTGGCCCCCTATATCCTGCATGCGGCCCCATAATGCCTGACTGCCATGCGCCCCTTTAAATGCCCTGCCCTAGCCGGCCCCCATTAATGCCATGCCTGTGGCACCCCTATATTACTGCCTGCGCGCCCCCATAATGGACCTGCCCTGCGGCCCCCTATAATTCCCTGCGCGGGCCCCCTATTAATCCCTGACTGTGGCCCCACATAATGACTGCCTGCGGACCCCTATATGCCTGCCTGCGGCCCCCTTATAATGCCTGCATGCAGGGCCCCACATAATGCGTGCCTCCGGCCACCATTAATGCCTGGCCTCGTGGACACCTATAATGCCTGCCTCGAGGCCCCCTACTATTCTAATGTGGCCCCCATACGCCTGCTTGTGGCCCCCTGTTTCCCGCCTGGGCCCTATAATGCCTGCCTGCTGGCCCCCTATATAACTGCCTCGCGGCCCCCTATAATGATGCCTGGTGCACCTGTACTGATGCACTTGAGCCCCCCATACGGCTGCCTGTGGCCACATTTATGCATGCACTGTGGCCCACGTAGCCTGCTGAGTCCCTGTTACGTGCTGCCTGGGGCACTTTTTTGCATGCCTGTGGCCCCCCATACGCCGGCCGGTGGCCCCATAGCCTGCCATGAGGTAACATATGCCTGCATGATGGTCCCTTATGCCCTGCCTGAGGTCCATACGCCTGCCTGAAAACCTCCCCTTACGCCTTGCACCCTTGGGATGCCCCACATACGCTGGCCTGAGGCCCCCATACGGCATGCACCTGTGGGCCCACAATAAGCCTGAACTGTGGCCACCATTACGCCCTGAGATGAGCCACATTACGCCTGCAACTGTTAGCCCCACCATATGCCTGCATCTGAAACCCACTAGCTATATATTTGCCTTGTGGAACCTAGCTATATACCTGCTGTGCATTGCCCCTATATTTATATACACATTCCTGTCTAAGGGGATCATCTATGCATATTTACCTGCCATATGAATATGGAGAGGGCATATTTAATTACCTGTAATCTGACTAAGGGGACTTATATAAATTATATATTAAGGAAGTGTACTGGAAATGTTGAGGAATCTAAAGATATTTGTGTCCCTTAAACCCTCCTAGGGGACGAGCTCATTGGGCCGGGGTGGCAATTGGCCATGATGCCCGTTGAGAATCCGGATGGGAGAAGAAAAATGGGGGGGATATTCGTTGTCGACAAACAAACCAAATGCCGAACAGTGATCGATGGCTGATCAGAAAAGGCATCGTCTCCTTTGAATGGTCCAACTAAAATGTAACTGCAGTGTAGATCACTTATATTTCTGAAGAGCCTACTTACAACTAAGGTATCTACAAATATTATGGTAAATGTTGTTATCGGTTTTATGGTTGGCTATATGTCTTCTGAGCAGTTGTACTAGTCTGATTAGTCACCTTGTGGGGAGTGTCGCGTCCGAGTCGGGTCAGGGTCTAGGGCACGGGATTATTTTGAGCCATTTATAGTGTAGTAATTTGTTTTGGGGGTTCTTGGTTTTGTAAGTGGGGTTTTTTTGTAACCAATCAATTCGTCTGGTTAGATTTATGCTTCACACATTGTCAAATTCTGGGGGTTATAATACTGTAGTGACTGTGTATATTTAGGGGGTAATTGCACTGTCATAGCGGAGGGGAAGCGCGATTATTGAAAATGCAAATTTGTTCAGGGCTTGAATTTTTTCATTGTGCCCCCACCCCCCCCCCCCAGGTGATGCTGTGGTAATGGACGGGAAGCTACTGTGGAATAGTGCAGAATATCGTAGTGACAGGAACTTGGCACAGCGGGTGGAGAGTGAATTACGTTGTGTGTGTAACCTACGGAGGACCTTTGCTGTGGGGGGGGGGGTATTATTTTGGAGTAAGAGGGTGGGGGGGACCGCCGAGGCGCCATTGGCTGTACTGCAATAGGGCCAAAAATGCCTTGGTCCCCGGCCCATCGCTAGGTACACATCCCTTGGTGGTAACACCCCTTTAAGTAAAAGCTTGTAGAAGTCTGCAAATGTACAAGCTGAAGACTTTATGAATGCAGCGATTGCATTACTGCTCCCTCCATTACTGCCAAGCCAATTGTTTTACATGGGCTTTTATCTCGCAATCCATTATATCTTTTTTACAATTGTTGCGTAAATTGGACCTTGTTATTTCTATACTTTAAAACCCATTGAAAACTAACATAAAACATATATGATAAGATGGATTGCACATAATGAAAGGCATGTAAATAATGGCACTTAAACTAAAGGTGTTAACTTTGATAAATTTTCTGATTGGTGTTTTGAGCTTATTACATTAAAAACTTTATTTGATATTTATACAGCTTCACCAGAAAAATGCAGTTTGTGCTGGTTTTATTTTTTTTTTATTTTTTATTTGTCATTGAAACTGTAATCACTATTAAACATCATGTGCACACAGACCCCTACTTCAAATATCATCACAGGTAAAAAATAATTAAGAAGAAATTTGGGAATCCTATCTTAATTTTTTTTTGTAAGATTGTAATCGTTGTGGATGAAATCAACCACTAGGGGGTACCAGGATACAGAGGTACCTATATGAGCACAGTTAACATCTGTGTGCAATGTCACTCCACTAGGAACACGTGCACTTTTTATGTGATATAAATTCTAATACAGATTTGTAGTTCTTCATAGCTGCCACATGATCTCGGTCATCACTTAACATTTATTGCTTCTGTCAAGGCAAAGCAATTGGAATATATACAGTTGACATTTTATAGCCTATCCCTCTCTTTCAATGCAGCAATCTATACTGGACAGTATATCAGGCAATTGCATTATTCTGTTCATAGATAATAGATTTTACAGCAACTTGTGATCATTTGAAGAGTCACGCAATCAGATTAACTGATGTTCAGCTTGACTTGCGTAGTACAATTTAGGGCTTGTTTATGTGGCTGTATTTGTAGTATATCAATCAGATTATGTGATGCAATAATCCCCAGCTGAAGCGAGGAACATTATTTGGACAAGACCTAGGGAAAAAACCGAAGAGATGTGGTAAATATATGACCAGAACAAAGACCAAAATGTATCGAAGAACGAGAAAAAACCTTAGCTAAATAATAAGTTAGACCTGGCACACAACGCACCTGTGGGTTGGTTGCTATGTTGAACAAAGACCGTCTTACTGTTTGATAGTTTCGTAATTTCAATGCATTGTTTTTAAGGGAGTTAAAGAGTCGGGCTTTTTTATATCTGGCACCACTGTCCACCTTGAGTCATTGCTACTTATACTGATGTTCTAGTTTATTGGCGTTAGGGGGTGGAGAACTATTTCATTTTGCTTTGGAGTCATATAAGTTGTAGTTCTGCCCCTGTCTCCTGTTATAACCCATCCATGCTAAGGAATAACAAGTTGTACGTTCAGATATATAGCTTGGAGAACCTGCCTTGTGTTTGGCTGCATTTGACTGTGCACTGCCTGTACATGGGAACAATTCTTGACATCCTCCTTTGACCCCTTTCATCCATATATTTACATCCATGGGATGCCCTTTCACTTTGATGTTTGTCTTTGTTTACACCATCCTTGGTATACTTTCCACACTATTGTCAGTGAGAAGCCCACAAGGTTGGCAGATTGTGAAATTCTGATCCTGGCTAGTCGAGCAATAATAAACATGCCTCTTTTGAAGTTGCTAAAGTCACTCAATTTACCATTCTTTTGTTGGGGGATGTATATACTAAAACGCCATCCAAGGAAAACTTTATCTTCTGATGTAGTACTAGATGCTGTCAATAAAAAGAGGTTCCTCACAACCTGAGTTTGCATGAAAACCATGGTTATACATGAAAGTCATGAGCATTGACCAAGTATGGCCATTAGTATTCTGTCTACCATCATATGACTTCTTCATGAAGCACCATATTCACCATTAGCAATGCCTGCATACAGTGTTGTACTGCTGGGGCCCACCAGTGGAGTTGTTTTTTTTGGGCCCCACCAATGAAGTTGAGTTTAAGAGACACCAGTGGAGCTTATTCAAGGGGCCTACCTTTTGAGGGTAAATCTTGGGGCCCATCAGTGGAGTTGATTTCATAGCCCACCAATGCAGTTTTATTCTTGGGGCCCATCCTATAGCTCCTGCACATGACTCTTGCACTAGTTCTTTCCTTAGTGCCTCTTTCTCAGCCTTTTACCCTGAAAAGCAGCCCCAGGCCTATCATGCCTAGGGACCCAGAATGCTCAAGGGCACACCATACTCATGGGCCCATCAAGAGTTTTCTATGCTCCACTGTAGGCACATACAAATCTACCTACAATGAAGAAAAAATCCAGCATATGAAACATACCAAAATTTATTTCTTAGTTTCACGATTTTGAATGAATCTGTGAGAAAAATCCTCAGTTTCCCTCCATCCAAGATTGGAAGCACATAGAAGTACAGTATAGGCTCACTGCCAGCTACCACGTTTGCATTATTGAACCATACAAGGATCCGTCATAAAGCAGATTGCATGTGGCCCTAAAAGTCTAGAACTACCATACTTCTAGTAATTCTAGTTTCTAGTAATTGGTGTAGTGTAATATAATACATAGAACTTCAGAGGAAATCAAAATGTCTTCTTATTTGCAGCATATCAACGGACTACCACCCGTGACAACCTAAAATTTGGATTTTCTCACCTGAAAACCTAAGTTCCCTCTAGGTGGTGCTGTTTTCTCACAATATGTCAGTAGGTGCCTATACATATTTTGTTTTCTAGTTTTTCCCTTTTATTTTTTTTTTTAACATTATATGCATTTGTTTTAAATGTTTTTTTTCCTACAAATACGCATCCTCCCTTCCCACAAACACTCAACAATTTGCTTTTGGATAGTACTTACATCAGCATCATTTGTACTAGACATGCACAAATGTATCTACATAAATCAAGGTAATGTACATCTTAGTTATTCATAGATCATAGTAACTTTATTGGGTGAATTCCAACCTATTAGAGGACTAGTCATAAAAAAGGGTATTATCCTTATAATATCATAGTAACATGCCTAAGATTATAATTCAGAATCATTAAGATTCTGTCCTTAAAGTTAGTGGAGCATGACTGTATCTGTCCAACTCATTGGCCAACATACTTTAAAATGTCTTTAAAATACCTTTTTTGATCTGATTTTACTTTTCGTGTGTAATAATCCAATTAATTTTAATAATAATCTCAGTTATGTTCCGAGGTAGTTCACCCAGCCAAAGCTGAGAAATAAATTTCCAAGCCATATACAGCTGATGTGTATAAAATTGTTGTGCCTTTCTAAGTAGATGAGTCAGTGCTTCTTCAGACACATAGTTTAAAGGGTTAGGCTATGTTCACACAGCTTATTTTGGGACGTATTTCAGTCCGTAATTTGCGCCGTACTGCGTGAATTACGGGCTGAAATACGTCCTGGTCATTACAGTAATCCACAGTTCTCATAGAGAACTATGGATTACGGCTCCTCTCCCTACTCGCACAATACGGCGAGCGGGGAGAAAAGTGACATGCTACTTATTCACGGCATATCCGCGCCGTGGATAATGCATGTCTATGGGGCCGGCGAGCTGCCGGATGCTCCCACCCCGCCCCCGTACACACGGCATAACTGCGGGGTGAAATACGTCCCGCAATTAAGCCGTGTGAACATGGCCTTAAGAGTTATAGAAACCAGCAGACTAAGTTTACAGGATCTGTAACTTCTCATCAGTATCTAGTCAACTTGGGCCATTGCCACATCATGTGTCATAAATCCGCCTGATTGACTTTACTTCTGTGACCCAGAGTTAACCTTTAATGGTATATCATGCAAGAAAGAGGGTGTTCTATAAACTCCACGCAAGAGGTAAAGTTGAAGTAACTCAGAAACATCCCTGGCATGACCTTTAGGACATCTCGCCATCCCTCCCCCTTAGCTGATTCTAATTCTCACATTTTTTTCTTTCTGAACATGGTGTTCTAAGTGTTTCAATAGTAATATTTCATATAGCAAATAGTATTCTCCCTGAAGATGAATTAACATTACTTATCTCAGATATAACAGGATTAGAAATGAGCAATTCGTAAAATTGTGTATGAGGTATTGCAAATTCTGATTGCAGCAATGTAAAATTTTCGTTGCCCTCTGCAGTTTTTCTTGCTAAGATGATGCATATTCCTTCCTACCAAATTAGATCCCTAAATTAAATCTTAGGCATTCATACCATTTTGAGCAAGATCGATCTACTTACTACCAGCAAGAGAAGCTTGCATCAAATATCCAGTTTAGATTGGAACAAATTTGGGATTAATTTCCTTTGTAAATATTCTTTAAAAGACATGGTATCCGGGTCAATGTCAAATTCGACCCCAAAACAAGTGATTGAGTTTGTGTCAGCCCAAATCAAATCTTGGCAAAATTACCAAAAAAATCAACTCTAACCTTTAGCTTGAAACTGTGTTTAGGATCAGGGATAAAACTTTACTAACTTTCAAGGGTTGACTTACCATTCCCCGATGCCCTAAATCCCCCTTCACTCACTATTGTTGGTGATGTTGACTGGAAGTGACTCTGTTTCTGGAATAATGAGGTGACTTTGACTAAAAGGGAGATGGAACTAGGAGTGAGAACGGACTGGGGGCATTCGGGAAGGGGAAGTTAACCTAAAAACCCTCATAAAGCACCCTGATGCATTTTTAGGGCTGGGGTTTTGGACACAATTTTAATTGTACACTATTTTAAATTGCACTGCTGCTCTATGGCCCAATGTGATGGGGTGAAATTCTATTATCCATTTGAGAACTTTTCCTATTTTTAACTTGATTGGATTGATTTGAATCAACTATTACCACACACTTCCTTACTTGTCTTCTCTTTAGGTCTCAGTTCTCACTTTGGGTATATTCACTAGGTGCATTGTGTGAATGCAGCTTTTGGAGAAAAAAAATTAAACACTGCAAATAATTTCCCCTTACATGAGGGTTACACCCACCCTTTAGACAGTATTGATCTCTTTATCTAGAAATTTTGTGTTTTTAGTGAATATTTTTGCAAAAAATGTAGTAAAATATAAAAGGAACTATTAAAAAATAGACTAAATAAAAAACACTAGTCAAATAACAGTACAATTGTCATAACTAGTGTTAACTAGTGTAATGGACATTGCGTGAAGCAGACTTTGGTGCGCAACACCAGCTGCAAGGAAGTTGCACAACTGCCTCTAGAGGAAGCATATGTTTATTGTACATAAATGTATATGAATATACACACGTATCATGCAGGTGCGTCCATGTATTCACCTGTTCATTCCCCTTGACATCCCTACTTTTACAAAATTCTGTTTACCCCACTCGTGCCCCATACAGCCAGTGCATTTGGGCCCCATATCCTTACCAGTTCCTATCTTGCACCATATCAGCAGGCCCTTTAAAAAAAAAATAAAAAAAATCAGGGACCCTAACTGCCAATACTGCCCTCGTGACGTCCTCTGAGTCTTCTTACTATTAGAACAAAATCCCACTGATGGATAAAGAAGATATCAATTACATAAGAAAACATATAGTTACCTTACCAATGAGGTTTTACAAGCATTTTTGCATTTTTATAAGCATTTCCTGACAGATTCATACGCATATTCGAGTATTAAAAAACATAAAAATCTGACTGTAAACCATCTCCTTAGACCTCAATTGAAAATCCAAGTTGTAGTCCACACAGCTCGTATTTTCTTAAGGTTGGATTTCAAAACCACAGTTTTTTCCAAAAACTTAGAACATGTTCAATAATACTCTGTATACCAAGTCTAAGAATGCATCCCAAACATTTCTATGTCGGATCTGCTTTGAAAACACAATAGAGATGAATGAGACTCGTTTTCTGACTGTAAATCCAGCGCAAAAAAATTTAAAATCCACATTGAAAACTGCATCGACATACTCCTCGGATGATGTAGTTTTAGGATTCAAAATCAGACGAGTGTTTTGACATTTGTCATGTGGACGTACCCATATTTGGAACATCCAACTACATGCAAATTCTAAATGCATCTGTCATGGGGGCTGGCGCGGGTGTCGTCACCTCCCATGGCCGCCCCTCTGCCCGCAGGGGTCCGGCGCGGGTGACGCGGCCGCCCGCGACCATCCCCCTGCTGCCCAGGCTCCGGCGCCAGGTGACTTACCCGTCCACGCTCTTGTGTTTCCTGCTCCTGCCTGTGCCGGCCGCCGCGCCCGTACCCGCTGCTTAGGCTGGTCTGGATTTAAAGGGCCAGCGTGCCGGTAATTTGCTAATTGCCGGCCGCTGGTCCTATATATTGTACACGCCCTCTGCACTCTCTGCCAGATTGTTGGTGTGCGTTTAGTGTGTCTTGAGAGTGTTGGAGTCCGTATTGATTTCCCGTGTACCAGTCCGTTCCGCTATGTTTCCTGACCTTGCCTGTTTGCCGCCTGTCCTGACCGTCTGCCCGTCTCTGACCACGAACCTCTGCTGCCCGTCCTGACCTCCTGCCTGTCTCCGACTACATCTCTGGATTGCGATTCTGTACCACGCATTATCCCGGCCGCCATCGCAAGCAAGTCACGTCAGGGGTAACGACCTTGTCACGGTTCATGACGTGGTCCCTGCCTTGGACCGTCGGCCTGTCCGTGCCTGCCATGTCTCTGCTGGGGCTCCCTGTGCAGGGGTCCCAGCAGCCTGTGTTCTGCTATGTACTTGCCTGTCTTGTTGCTTCCTGGGTCCTGTCTGTGCACTGTGCCTCCTAGGGCGTGCGCGCGGCAGCTTCCTGCCTATTTATCGTTTCCTGTTCTGTGCACCTTCCTCTTCACCCCTGATCTCTGGCTATAAGAGGAAGTTCTTGTCTCTACTCTGGGTCAGTTCATTGCAGTCTGTTGCAGTCTTTTGCTGTGTCTTGCTGTTTCCATCTTTCCATCTTGAGCTCCTGCCAGTATCTCTGGACTTAACCCTGGAGATGCTGGTTCAGTTTCTGTGTCATCTGAGCTCCTGACCTTCTGTCTGTCTCTCTCCTGTTATGTCTGATGTCTCTGCACCTGTCCTGTGTCCTGCCTTGGCACCTGTTCCTGGTCTGTACCTGTTGTGTTACCCGTCAAGTTCCCGTCGTATCCTGTGGTGTCATGTGTATGTTTATCCCTCCTGTATCCTGCTGTGTTCCTGAGTACGTTTTACCTGCCCTGCTTATGTTCTCCTATGTTCCTGTGTTCCTGTCCTGCACCTCGGCTGTCACCGCAGGTAGCCACGTCAGGGGTAGCGACCTGGGGGTCCCGCAGCCAAGTCCATCCCGCTTTGCGGCGGGCTCTGGCGAAGACCAGGGGCCCCTTAGACTCCGCTCCCTGGCGTGGTCCTCCAGCTACCACCTCGCCTGCGGTGATCACAGAGGATCCACACCCGGATGTCAGCGGTCGGCGCCTCGGCATACGTCTGTCAGCGCCGCACCGTTACAGACCTGGTAGCCTCACGCTGCAGCAAGTCCATCCCGCTTTGCGGCGGGCTCTGGTGAAAAACGGGGGCTACTTAGACTCCGCTCCCTGGCGTGGCTTAACTATCATCGCTTGCGGTGGTCCAGTGAATCCACCAACCTGTTACAGCATCTAAGTGAAAGATTATGGATGTATATACAGAAATTGTCTGATACAGTACTAACCTGAGAGTTAACAGTCTAAAAATGATATCGGGTAAATTGTCAATTAGAACAGGCTGGTTTTTTGTATAAAGAGTTCTAAGAGTTAAAAGAAAAAAATCTGCCAGTCATTTGCACACTTTCTGCATTATTTTCCTCTGGTTTTAGTTGCGGATTTCTTGTGTTCAACTAAAATGGTTAAAAATGAAACATTGATATAAATTATAAAAGATAACGTGCTGGCTAACTGCAGCAACTTTAAGAGAAAACTTAGAAGCCTACTACAGTGCTTAAATAGGGGCTGCCTCACTCCCCCAAATAAATTAGCCCCAAGTTTTATGAAATAACAAAAGTGCTTACTTTCCAGTATTGACACTCAAATGGATGCTCCATTGTCTCCAGTGATTGCTTACTTCCGGTTGTCACGTGACTTCTGCAGTAAGTCAGTGGCCTCAGTGGTCATTTGCCATTTTGATGACATCACCATGTGACCCCTAAGGCTACTGATTGACTGTGGTGGCCACGTGTGACTGGATGAAGACAAACCTTGTAGTAATCACCAGTACTGGATCAATGATGCATTGAAAGGGCGAATAGATTTTTTTGTTATTTTATACAACTGTTTTGTTTTTTTTTAAGTTTCATTGACTAGTTGGACAACCCCTTTAATATTTAAATTACGGACAGGAAGCTCCCTCTAGTGATGGCTGCAGGCAGCAATAACTTTCTCTTAAATCTTTGTCAGTACAAAGGTTTGACTGCAAAAAAAGAAATAATACAAAATTAATCAGCATTGAGTTTTTATCCTATTTTGGTTCAAGAAATGCTATTTAAAGGTGGATACTTACATTAAGGGATACGAGAGATTTGCAAGCCATTTAGAAAATTGTCTGGGCAAGTAAATCACCTATTTTCTTTTTTATCGTAGGCCATGTCTACACTGCATCGGACGAAAACCGACCTGAAAGCGGCCGTTTTTTCTCCGATGCAGGACCGCGGCTTTTATCACGCTTTGTGCAAAAACCACGGTTGCTTCTCGTTTTCCTGACATCGCCCATACAATAGTATTGTATGGGAAGACGGCAAGAAAACAAGAAGCTCCGGCGTATTATACAACATGTTGTATAATACACCACTGCCGAAAGACGGGCAGAGAGAAGACGAGCTGTGTAGACTGCAGCTCGTCTTTCCTATTCCCGGCTATGGGGCCACACAAACAATCGTATCTTCGGCACTTTTAAAAAATGAAAAGCACCGAAGATACGATAGTTTTCCTAGCCTTAGGATTGATTTTTCTCCAGGGTAGTCGCATGGTTGGCCCCTGATCACATTGGACTTTCAGGTAAAGTGGCATGGTGCTTCGTTAGCATTGCAGTCACTTTATTCTAGTGATTGTCTGGGTTCAGACCAGACTTATCAGACATGAGAGACACATCCTAGCAATATGCCACCAATGTCTATCCCCGATCCAGCTCCTTTAGTAGATGTTCCTATTGTTATCCTCCCAAGATAAACAGCACAATCACTCCCAACCTCCACTGGGCCAAGACCATGGCGCATACTAGTGATTAGATTGAAGATGGGGTATTTCTTATCTGTATAGTCAACATTAATGGCCAGATTTCCAAAAACAACAACAATGGAAAGAATAGATGGACCAGAATGATTTACTCTCAGAATTTGCACAACATTATGTACGATTATCCATTGCCTTATGGGTATTATTCAACGTTACCAGATTTAGATAGTATAGTTTCCTGCTAACACAAATAAGCATTCTGCCAGAGATAATGTACTGTATGGCTATTGCAGTTGTAGCACTTAGAGGATTGGAAAGATCAGGGGTAACAAGCAGGTTTCAAGATAAGATGCTTGGTACATTGTATTGCCCAGCAGTAACAATCAGTCCCTTTTGCAACACTTGCTGATTCATTTAAGCAGGAAGTGCTGTGTTGAGAGAGATTGTCAGGAAAGCAACAATCAACAGTTTTTCATATGAAATAAAGGCCAATTACTTCACTGTTCTCACAGAATTTGATAATGAACATTTTCCTGTTTTGTGAACATAATAAATCACCAGTGCTGCGTGGCCTAGAACACACGTCTGTACATTGAAGTTGAGAAGAATAGATATTTTTGTGGCTGGTTTCTGATCACCTGTTTCCGTCATTTTTCTCTTCAACATTGTAGGGAATAACTGCTTTCAAAAAAATGTGTTTACTCTGTTTTATTTGCCCTAATGACTGCGGTCACACCCTTATCAGGGCAATAATGTCAGTAAGGGGATGTTCACACGGCTGATTTTGACACTGTTTTCGGAGCGTTTCCGCTTCCAAAACAGCATAAAAAAGCCTTCAAAATGTCCCCAGTTCATTTTCATTGATTCTTATGTAAAACAGCACAAGAGGTTTTTCCGCGTGTTTTAGGCGCTTCTTTGGAAGCTGTTTTGGGCACTCAAAAACAAGTGTCATGTTAATTCTTGAAGCGTTTTCAGTGCTGAACATCCCATAGGAATCCGTAGAAAGCTTCAAAACCTTGTCCAAAACCTCGGCGCATTTTTAGATGCGTTTTTCGGCACCTTTTTGATGCAGTTTTTGGAGCATTTTTCAATGCGTTTTTTTTCCACAGCTCTTAATTTATATGGGTGAAAATAGTGTGGAAAACCTCGTCCAAAAACACGTCACAAATGCACCGTGAAACGCGTCTAAAACCTCTTCTGAAGTGTGTTTCAGGAGAGGCTTTGATGCTGTTTTGGGTGCTGAAAAATCAGCGTCCAAAAGTGTCCAAATCAGCCATGTGAACATACCCTAAGGGCATGTCCCCACGGCACGGGTTTTCGGCCGGTTTTTCAGGCGGTTTGAAGTTTTGCAGACCGCCTGAAAAACCGGGCGAAAGTTGAGCACAATGGACCTCTATGGAAAACCCGTGCAGCAGTCTCCACTGCACGGCTTTTCCGTCCAGCGGGTTTTTCCGCCCGCGGTCCGGCCGCAAAACATTCTTCAAGCACATTCTTCCGTCCGGTTTTCCGACCGGGTAAACCAACCGGTATTTTTCCTCTGCATTGGGGACGCACCCTAAGGGTGCTTTCATACGACATGGTTTTGGCGCATTTTTTTTACTTGCAGTAAACATACATGCAGTAACATAACTCAAAGAAGCTTGCTGGTAATAAAGGGAGATTAAGGGTGCTTTCACACAGAGCATTTTTTTTGGGTGCGTTTTTTGTTTAGAAATGTACAGCATTAATTGCTATGCCTGCGCTTTTGGTGCATTTTTGGATGCGCTTTTTCTGCAGAAAGGCACAGCAATTAATGCTAAATGTTTCTGCACAAAAATTGCACCAAAAAACGTTTCATGTGAAAGCACCCTAATTGCTGTTTAATACTGCAAGTTAGAGATGGGCGAATCGATTCTAACGAAGGTGAATTCGTTTAGAATTTCAGGAAAACTTCGGTTCGGAACGAAGTCGAACTTTGGGGTACTTCGGGTGAACGAAGTGTGCTTTTGTTTGATAAAATGGCTGCGAGCACATGGCGCTACATGGGGCAAAGCACTCTGGGAGGAAGAAGGGGCATAGCCCTGCATGACATGTGCAGGGGTTTGAAGCCAATCAGAGAACCGGGGGGATTCTGTGACGTCACCGCACTATATAAGTCCGGGCGCGACGCCGGGGAGCTCACACTCCTCCACTGTGCTCATCAGGGAAGGTGCTGCCGCGGCTGATAGCTCTTACTGAAGAATTGATTTTTATATAGCGATTTCTAATTTTTTGGGGTATTGAATCTGAAATCCAGTATGCGTCCACTGCAGCTGCATATACATTCAATATCCAAGTGGGATCGAAGCCAGTTCCTGTTGTATTAATTTAAAGAAACAGCGTTTTTACAATACAAATACCACTTCATTTTTTGGCTGCTCAATTCTATTGCGCAATTTAACATCCAGGGGTTAATTAAGCTTTGTTTTGCTGGTGTGCTGACCCCAAGAAACCTTTCTTTTTCAACGCCAAAAAAAATATACATTTTTCCTGTAGCCTAATTCACAAGCAAAGTTAAAAATACAACTATATCTCTTGTTGTGTGCGTAAAAACACGCAATTGTAACACGCTACAAAGCTACTATTTTGTGCGGCTCAATTCTATTTGCGCAATTTAACATCCAGGGTTAATTAAGCGTTGTTTTGCTGGTGTGCTGACAAAAAATAAACCGTCTTTTTTTTCAACGCCAAAATATATAAATTTTTCCTGTAGCCAAATTTCACAAGCAAAGGTTAATTACAACTTTTATCTCTTGTTGTGTGGCGTAAAAAACACGCAATTGTAACACCTACAAAGCTACTATTTTGTGCGGCTCAATTCTATTGCGCAATTTACATCCAGGGGTTAATTAAGCGTTGTTTTGCGGGTGTGCTGACAAAAATAAACCCGTCTTTTTCAACGCCAAAATATATAAATTTTTTCTGTAGCCTAATTCACAAGCAAAGGTTAATTACAACTGTATCTCTTGTTGTGTGGCGTAGAAAACAACGAAATTTGTAAAAACCGCTACAAAGCTACTATTTTGTGCGGCTCAATTCTTTGGCGCAATTTACATCCAGGGGAATAATAAAGCGTTGTTTTGCTGGTGTGCTGACAAAATAAACCGTCGTTTTCAACGCCAAAATATATAAATTTTTCCTGTAGCCAATTCACAAGCAAAGGTTAATTACAACTGTATCTCTTGTTGTTTGGCGTAGAAAACACGCAATTGTAACACCTACCCAAAGCTACTATTTTTTGTGCGGCTCAATTCTTTGGCGCAATTTACATCCCAGGGGGTTAATTAAGCTTTGTTTTGCTGGTGTGCTACAAAATAAACCGTCTTTTTCAACGCCAAAAAATATTAAATTTTTCCTGTAGCCTAATTCCAAGCAAAGGTTAATTAAACAACTGTATCTCTTGTTTGTGTGGCGTAGAAACACACAAATTGTAACACGCTACAAAGCTACTATTTGTGTGGCTCAATTCTATTTGCGCATTTACTTCCAGGGTTAATTAAGCGTTTTTTTGCGGGTTTGTGCTGACAAAAATAAACCGTCTTTTTCAACGCCAAATATAAAAAATTTTTTCCTGTAGCCTAATTCACAAGCAAAGGGTAATTACAACAGTACCTCTTGAGTGGTGGCGTAGAAAACACGCAAATGTAACATACAGCTACAAAGTACTTTTTTGGGGCGGCTCAATTCTATTGCGCAATTACATCCAGGTGTTAATTTAAAAGCGTTGTTTTGTGGGTGTCTGCAAAAATAAACCGTCTTTTTCAACGCCAAAATATAAAACATTTTTCCTGTAGCCTAATTCATGTCCGAAGGTTAATTAAGCCTGTTTGTGCTCTTACATTTAGTAAAACACACAGTGTTTTTAAACACACATACAAGTAAATTTTTTCCCCTGGCCTTTTGTGGAGCCCCAATTTATACCCAAAGGGGTTTAAACCCAAGCTTGTTACTGGGTTTTCATTTGGAGTCAAAAACAGGGTGTATATTTATCATAACAGATATCATCATCAAACAGTGTCTGTACATTTTAGAACAAACAGAAATGTCAGACAGAGAGGTGGCGGGCTCTGCACCTGCGAGTGGCAGTGGCACAAACATTCCGGGAACAGGCCCAGGTGCAGCACAGCAAGGGGACGTCGCAGCAGGGGTCACTGGGTGAGGCCACAACTGGCCGCTGTCATCTAGCGGCCGTGTGTTGTTCAGCAACCCAAGGGTTCTTGATTGGTTGACTAGGTCATCCTCCTTCTCCCAGATGACATCTGACAACCCCAACCAAGAGTCGGTGGGAACCTCAGACACAACCATAAGTTGGCATGGCCCGGGAGCAGGTCAGCGGCCCTCATCTGTCCTCAGCCCGCCACTGTCCCCTCCGGTTTCCCTCAGCCAGAGATCTACTATGTGGTCTTGGGGCTCAGCGCCACTATATAGCGGGGATGAACAATTTGAGGAAGTGCAGTCAGCAGCTACTTGGCAGCGAAGAAATGGGGCCAATATCGCCTGCTTCTTGCAGTAGGCGGCAAAGTAATAGATGTGGAGAGGGGGCAGGGGAGGCATGTTGTGAGAGGCCCAGCCTGGGCCCATACCAAGACCGGTGATGAGGACGGGCATGACGATGAAACACAAATAGATGATGAATTTAGCCGACCGCACTTGGGGCCGGGTGAGCAAGGGCTTCTATCATCATCAGAGAAGAGGGGCGTCAGCTTTGCGCGTCAGGAAGCAGCGCAGCCAGTAAGGGGGGTCGTGTGGCCGTGAGTCAGCAGGATAGCAGCAGTGTGAGGTCGGGAGCCAAGCGGCACGGGGTAAAAAACCCGCTTCGCAGTCCAAAAAAGTACGGCAACAGGGGCCCCAGTGAGGCAGCGGCGGCATAGTCACTCAGTGCGGAGCGTTGGCGGTAAAATCCAAATACTCGGCGGTTTTGGCAGTTCTTTGCTAAGACCCCGGGAGGAGCCGAATTTTGGTAAATGTAGAATCGGTAAGCAGAAAGTGAAGCGTGGCCAGGGAGCTAACGTTGGGACCACGGCCCTGCTTCAACACATGCGGGCGTCACCATCCGGTGGCCTGGGAGATAACGGGGCTCAGATGTGGTGGTCCATCCTGCCGCCGCAGCAACAGCAGCAGCAGCGCCCAGTGGCACGCATGCCATTGCAGCCAGTCAAGGGTCCACCACCTCTGCAGAAGGGAGCTGTTTCTCTTTGACATCTCTCCCGGGCCAGATGCTCCTGCTCCTCGCTACTCATGGCGCCAGCAGTCGTTCACGAGGGATTGCAAAGAGACAACAGTATGCGTCCAACCATCCTAAGGTGCAGCAGCTGACCGTGCTCAGTCCAAGTTGTTGGTATTGCAGTCCCTCCCTTTCCAAATGGTGGGACTCTGCACCATTCAAAAGAACTAACGGCTTGTGACGAGCCCAGATGGAGAGTTCCAAGCCGTTATTTCTTTTCCAAAAAGGGAGTACCAGCACTTCATAAATATGTAGAACAGAATGTGGGTCAGTCCCTTTAGCTTATCGGTTTGTTCCAAGGTGCACGCAGCGCAGACGTCTGGAGCTTTAACTACGGTCAGGGCCAGTACATGTCCTTTACCCGGCCCACTGGGTGAATGTGCTTTCCCGCCAGGCACACCAACAACTTGGACAGGAGACGCCGCTTTTCTCCCCCACTTGTCAAACTGCTGCACCTGCGCCAATGTCCGCTTCCTCCTCCTCCACCACCACCACCATCTCAGCCCCCCACAAGTATTT
Organism: Phyllomedusa bahiana; assembly: GCA_025379985.1. Classification (NCBI taxonomy): domain Eukaryota; kingdom Metazoa; phylum Chordata; class Amphibia; order Anura; family Hylidae; genus Phyllomedusa; species Phyllomedusa bahiana. Next base: position 13,022 of record JAODAL010017264.1, on the reverse strand, counting down.
TCTCCATCATACCCCATGTGTAGGCACAGCGATGTCACGCAGTTCTACACCTGGCTTGCCTCGGCGAACAAAGTCCCCACAGGGGAGGAACTACTCCCCGTCATGCAGCAAGGAATCGATGTGTGGCTTTCTCCCCCGCGCCATCTGCAAATCGGAACCATGGTGACGGACAATGGGAGGAACAAATGTGTCCGCGCGCACCGAGGAGGGATGGTCCATGCGCCTGCATGGCGCATGTGGTTTCAATTTGGTTGTGAAAAAGTTCCTGAAGTCTTCCACCAATCTTCAGAACATACTGAAAATGGCCAGGAAACTGCGCATGCACTTAAACCATTCGTACAAAGCCAGGAACACCCTCCTCGAGATTCAGCGGCAGAACGGCCTCCCCCAACACACTCTGATATGCGATTTTTCCTCCGCTGGAATTCCAGCCTGCACATGTTGGACCGACTGTATGAACAGAGATAGGCCATTAACGATTTTTTTGATGATCCAGGCAGACAGAAGTACTCCCCTGTGTAACTTTGATGTCAGCCAGTGGCAGCTCATGCGTGACACCTGCCGTTTGTTGAGGCCATTCGAGGAGGCCACGTTATTTGTCCGTCGCCAGGACTGTGGGATGAATAACGTCATTCCACTGCTTCATGTCCTGGAAACAGATGCGAAAAATCTGTCTGGGGAGGGGACTGGAGACGTGGCGACTACATCTCGTGGCCACATGAGTCCGTGGGGACTGAAATGGAGGAGGAGGAGGAGGAAATTGGAGCAGAAGCATTGTCTGGTGAAATGAGTGGATTTTCTACCCAGGTGACAAAAGAGGAGGAGCAGGAGCAGCTGGAAAGGGGGTGGATGGAGATGAGAAGATGAGGCAGATGACCCCCAAGCACCGTGGCAGTATACAGTGGAAATGGGGGCAGGGAGCCCTCGGAGTCACTTGTGTAGATGGCCCGCAGCATGCTTATTTGCCTGGCTAGTGACAGCCGAATAGTCAGCATCCGGGAGAGGGATGACTTCCTTCCCCACCCTATTGGACCCTCCGCTACCGGTCCAAAATGGGAGCCTTTTTCCCAGCTATTGAAGGGAAGACAAACTCAAATACTATAGGGAAATCCTCCGTAATCAGTTTGGCCGCTGCCCATGTGCGGCATCGTCCCTCCTCTGACCCGGTTTGACTGGGGGGGGTTCCTCAGCGCTCACGTACTACTGCGCGGCTGCCCGGGGGAAGTGGGGGGGTAGGAGCAGTGCCAGCTCCATCAGCAGTAACCTAAGTCTGGAGTCACTGATGAGCAGCTTCCTTCACCCGCCTAGTGAGGAGCAGTCGCCAGCACAGCAGCAGCAGCAGCAGCACAAACAGGACCTTGAGCAGTCCCTGAACCAACAGGTGGTGGCCTACTGGACAGCACTCTGCCACCTCAGTTAGAAGATCCGCTGGACTACTGGGGAGCCAAAATGGATGTGGGCCGCAACTTCCGAGTTTGCAGTGGAGAAGCTGTCCTGCCCGGCCAGTAGTGTGGCATCAGAGCGGGTGTTCAGTGCGGCGGGGCCATCGTTACCCCCAAGGAAACCCGCTTGTCCCGGGAAATGTGGAACGACTGACCTTTGTCAAGATAAATCAAGCGTTTGGGTCGGCCAGGATTTCCCACACACCAATGCCTTAGGCGTCAGTCTGGGTTCCAACTACCTGCCTCACCACTATTCTGATGCCGCCACCCGCCTGATGCCACACACTGCTGCCAGTTTCTCCATCTTTCTACCACCATCTTTACCAGGACTGGTATTGCCACCCCCCTCAACACTCTGTCATTGTGCCATTCTATGACCTCATGCTGCTGCTGCTGCTGCCGTTTCTGTTGCCGTGACATCCACACTGTGTCATTGTGCCACTCTCTGACCTCATGCTGCTGCGTGGCTGCTGCCATGTTTCCTCCACACTGTGTCATTGTGCCACTGCCTGACCTCATGCTTTCTGCCGCCCCTGACCTCCGCTCTCAGTCATTGTGCCACTCTGTGGCTTCCTCCTGTTTGCCACCTCCAGAATTTTCATTGTGCCACTCTCTGACCTCATGCTGCTGCTGTGACTCCTGCCGTGCCCTCCACACTGTGTCATTGTGGCCACTGCCTAACCTCATGCTGCTGCTGCCGTGACCTCCGCTCTCAGTCATTGTGCCATTCTGTGGCATTCCTCCTGTTTTTTCCACCTCCAGAATGTCATTGTGCCACTGCCTGATCTCATTTCGCTGCTGTCGTGACCTCCACACTGTGTGATTGTGCCACTCTGTGGCCTAATACTGTTTTTGCCGCCTCCAGAATGTCATTGTGCCACTGTTTTGACCTCATGCTGCTGCTGTTGTGACCTCCACACTGTGTGATTGTGCCACTCTGTGGCCTAATACTGTTTTTCCACCTCCAGAATGTCATTTTTGCCAAATGCCTGATCCATGCTGCTGCGTCGTGACCTCCACACTGTATCATTGTGCAACTCTGTGGCCTAATTTCTGTTTTGCCGCCTCTAGAATGTCATTGTGCCACTGCCCGACCTCATGCTTGCTGTGGCTGCCGCCGTCACCTCCACACTCTGTCACTAATGTTGCCACCTGAGCTCTCAGCTTGTTTTTTTTCCAGCTTTCGCTGGCATGACTTTATCAGGCTACATTCCCGCTTCAGTTTTTTGGTCAGTTTTGCCCTCTTAAGTGGCCAGGGAATTTTATAGCTCCCTCTGCATATTTAAGCATGGCACAACGTTCTACAGCACCCTGCAGCTTGTGCAGCCTGGAAATTTGCTGCTTTTTAACGCGATTCGTGCCAAAGTAATTCGGACCGAATTTATTTTTGTCGGAAAATTCGGCGAAGTGACCTAATCGAATTTTTGAGAAATTCGCCCATCTCTACTGCAAGTGAAAAACTGACACAAAATCATCGCACTGTTTGAAAGCACCCTAGTGCAACAGGATTGGACTGCCCACCAATATCGAGTTTGCAACTTACATGAAATAATGGTAGTGGTAAATCGACTGCAAAGTCACCTCAATATGGTACTGTTTTCTGCTGGACTTTTGGGGTGCTGTTATATTATCATGTGTGGTAGTCTGCTGATATGATGCAAAGCTGAAGCTCTGTGTATTATATTACATTGCACCAATTACTTGAAACCATTCCAGTAATATTAGGAATTGCTAGTATGATCTTTTTAGACTTTTAGGGCCACATGTACACTGCTCTATTATGGATCCTTGTATGGGTCAATAATACAATTGTGGTAACTGATGGTGAGTCTATACTGTATTTCCATGTGCTTCCAATATTGTATGGAGGGAAACTAAGGGTTTTTCTCATAGATTCATCCAAAATTATGTCATTAAGAAATAAATTGACATGTTTCATCAGATGCTGGAGGTTTTCTTCTATGTAGGCAGATTTGGACTGGCCTACAGGGAAGCATGGGAAACCCACCATGAGCCGCTGGGTATGGTGGGCCCCTCAATTCTAGCAGAAAACAGTCCCATCTGGAGGTGACTTTGCAACTAATGATTTACCCCTACAATTATTTCATGTGAGTCAAAAATAGGGGACAATGGAGCACATTTGCACCATAGTACTGGTATACATTCTTTTTTCCACATTTATAATGTGTTTCAGACAGCTTCTAGACATTTTTGTTCCTCACCTAACAAAAGAGGTGTGACCTATATAAATGGGGATGACTTCATGGGAAAGGGGGTGACTTTGCATGTGGCTTGTCGAAAACAAAATTGCCAAAATTTTGTCACAACTAGTGACATAAAGTAAGACAACTAATAGAAGGTTAAGCTCAGACTAGACTGTCTAAACATGTGTCACATTTATCAACTCTGTGATAAATGTGGCGCATTGTAAGACTGTCTAGTCTGAGTTTACACGTCTTAGACAGTATTGATATATCTGCCCCATTGTGTTTGAGCCATTGGTGGTACACTTCAGGATGATTTCCAAAGGTATGCCTCTAATGGAAGGCTTCAGCATATGTCAGTGTAGAGATATAGAGGCTTACTTTACAATATAAAAACATGTACCAAGAAGTACGATTGATTTGTAGAATGCCTCTGTATAGAAAAGTAGAATATGCTGTACAATAAAAGAAAGTTACTGACATATGCTGGTGCAATGCTGCTTTGCCCCCAAGTTAGTGTAGAGAGGCTGTTCTCTAACCTGGATTTAATGAGATCAGATGCAAGATCATTTATGCAGGATCTGATGGAGGCGATATTAATTCTCAGAACAAATTCATAGACTTCACAAATGTTATTCAGGACGTTTTTGCTGAAAACTGTTTTTCCCACTTACTGCAGAATTTTGTGTATTTTCAATTTATTAAAGTTTTTTATGTTCTAAAGTTGTATCCAATAAATATATTTTACATCAACAAGCAAAAGGGTAACAATGTTTTGAACTTTTGACTTTCAGGCTCCATATCTCTCCATCCACTACAGCTTTGAACATGACACTACCATGATTTTATAGAAAATCATCTTGGCTATCTTATTCATAATTTTGACCTGCAACTATTTAGCACATGCTCAGTTATGCAGATTCTTGCATTGTTGCAGTTTTGCTCCTGGTGGTGGGACAATCTCTTTCTTCTTGATACTACAAATTACAACCTGTCCTTACATTCCCCAATAGCTCAGTGTGTTAGGCTGATTCCCAAGCGAAAGGTCACTGGTTCGAGCAGCCATGAAGTAGATTTCCCAAGAAAAGAGAAACTGCATCATCCAGATCTTTGATAGCGTCTCTTGGCCAAGTAAATTGCCAAACTGCATCATGTGAGGCAATGACAGCTGGAAAAATATGAAATGAAGTCCATCCATTCAGAAGCCAAGAGGTGGATGTTCAGGCAAAATATCAAAGTCAACATGTTGCTCATCACAAGGTCTATCCGTTCTAATGCGGCAGACACAGCAGTTGAGGTGGCTCATATGCTTCCTAAGAGCGAGATCACAGATGCAAGCACAATGCAACAAGCATTACACAGGTCTGGAATGATGACTCGAAAAAAGGTGAAGAAGCCTCAACTTCAGTCTCATCATAAGAAGCTTTGGCTCAAGTTTATAAAAAAGTATGAAAAATGGAAGATTGGAAACGGGTGATTTGGAGCGATGTGATGAAAGTCAATAGACCGGGCTCTGATGGAGGCAAATGGATTTGGAAGAATCAAGAGAAAAGGGAGCTAATGGATTGAGAAATTGAAACAACTGTCAAGTTTAGTGGAGGAAGCCTGATGATATGGGGTTTCACAGCCAAAGATGTTGGATACTTGACCAGCATCGATGTTGATCGCAATGGTGAGCTATATGTGAGTCTCCTACAAGATGAAATACTTCATACACTCGAGTACTATGGGAATGAAAAGGACGACAGTGTTCCAACAGGACAACGACCTGAAGCAGACGTCAAGGTTGGAGAAGGAATGGTTCAATGACAATGAAGTAGAGTTGCTGTATTGGCCTCCACAGTCCCCAGACCTCAACCCAATCAAACACTCGTGGGTATAGTTGAAGAAAAAGTTGCATCTGTACCCAAGTCAAGTATGCATCAACATTAGGAACATGTAAAAGAGAACTGGGAGTAGATTTTGATCGAGACATTCTTGAATCTGATTCAGAGCCCAGAAGGATTCAGGCAGTGATAAAAGCCAAAGGTGGATTTATCAAATACTAAAAAAAAAATTAAAGTTAAAATTTTAATTTTTAGGTGCAAAATAGTAAAAATGCAGTTAAATGAGAAGAATCTGCAGAACTAAGCAGAGGCTAAATACTTGCAAGTCAAATTTATGTATAAGATAGGTAATATGATTGTCTATAAAATGATGGTAGTCTCAGATTCAAAGATGTAGTGGAGGGTAAGATATGGAGCCTGAAAGTCAAAAAATCAAAACATTGTTACCCTTTTGCTTTTCAGTGTAAAATATATTTATTGGATGCAACTTTAGAACAAAAAAACTTTAATAAATTGTAAATAAGCAAAACGCTGCAGTAAGTGGGGAAAAAACTATTTTTCAATAAAAACGTCCTGAATAACATTTGTTAAGTCTATGAAATTGTTCTGAGAAATAGTATTGCCTCCATCAGATCCTGCATACATGACCTCACATCTGTTCTCATTATTTCCAGGCTAGAGAACGACCTCTCTACACTAACTTTTGGTTGTCAGTGTATAAATAGCTTGATTATTGTATCATTAGGGTGCTTTCACATGGTGCTTTTATGACGCGTTTTTGTGCAGGAAGGCACAGCAATTAATGCTGTACATTGCTGCACAAAAACACATAAAAAAACTCGTCAAAAACACACCGTGTGAAAGCACCCTAAGGTGATAAAAAGTCTGATGATACCATTTTACTACAGTAACGTTATCACTTGAAGTGAGTCGGAGTCGGGAGTCAGGGAAATTGAGGAATCAGAACTTTGGCTTACCAACTCCACAGTCCTGTTCCTATTTTATCTTACATTGTCATGGTAAAAAAAAGGATTTAACCTGTAAAGTAAACAACTACAGACCTACCAGGAGTGAAAACGAGACCTTTTAATAGGTAATTAATCTAATCTTGTTAGAGATAGCCGCTGCTCCTCTGCTTCGTTCCACCATGGTGACGTTACTTTCAGGAATGGAGGCATGGATGGTTACCTAGAGACACTTGTGTGCACTCAGAGCAGATAAAATCTCTTCTCATGACCAGGGCAATATCAAAAGAGCAATGTATTTAGAAAAAGTCTGATTACCTCTCCCTACATGTGAAAGCTAGTCATTGTAGTAAGAAAACCCCTTTAAGGTGTACTAGTGTTAGCAGAATTTTTTTTAAATTTATGATTACTATTCATAATAAATTCTTAAATATAATTTTTTTGCTAACTCCTCACTTTGATAAATCCATTTAAAGGAAAGAATAAACCTTTTGACACTTCAAAAGGAATATGTCCTCAAAAAATTACCAATTGTTTAACTCCTATTTTTATGTTAAACACATATTTAAATTTTTTTTTTCATATCACTGTCATTATTCTGCAGTTTTCACTTTGGTCACTAGGCCTAGTAATAGTCTGACACTTCCTGTTCTGTAGAGAGAACTTTTCAGCAGTCTCCTTATCAGCACAGGCAAGATTGCACTGAAAGGTGACAACAATATATATAGATAAAGGTGGGTTCACAGTTTTGTAATAGCCACGTTGCATGAGCAGACCCACTGACTTTATAGGAGTTTTCTAGGCATGCCTGTGACCTGAAAAGAAGTCACTGTGCACAGAGGGAGAGAGAAGCGGGGACCATCTTCTATTGTAAATGGTGGATGCTGTGTTAGAGTGAGTTCACACTATGTTAATCACTACATTGCAGGTATTCATCAGCTTACCTTAAAAAAGGGTACTCTGGTACATAATACAACACAGCTGCTACAGGCCCATATGGAATAATAGAGCAGATGTAGCCTTGTGTGGGCTACTTTTGCTCTATTTCCCAATGGGGCTCAAACACGTACTAGACTATGCTAAGTGTATGCTGTTGGGAAATAAAGCAAGTATAGCCCACAAAAGACTATGTCTGCTCTATTATTATTTCCAATGGGGCTGCCATGGCTGCGTCGTCGTGTCCACTTGGGTAAATTTTTTTCATGGTGCGACGACGGATGCCTGCAATGTAGTGATTAACATAGTGTGAATCCACCCTAACACAGCATCCACCATTTACAATAAGAGATGGTCACTGTTCCCTCTCTCCCTCCCTGCACAGTGACTTAATTTCAGGTCACCGTGCATGCCTAGAAAACTTTCCTATGGAAGTCAATGGGTCTGCTCCTGTTCACAGACTCCTATTCCCATGTAGCTGATATTTCTAAATGAGGTTAAAATAAGCTCAGGCATAATTGCTGCCCACATAATCATATACAGACTACAGAATTTTAAAAATCTGCAATCAGAAAATTAAAACAGCTAAAAAGAAAATAATATCTATCAGTATTTAATTTTATTTAGTAAACAAAATATATTGATGATAGATTTCCTTTAAGTTTGCCATTCAAAGATTTTGGATGGCCAAAAAGTCAGGTTTAGACCATTAGATACAATTTTAGCACCTTTTCATGACACAAACAGTGGTACACACGGGCTAAAGGCATATCTGTAGAAGGTTGATTGGCTGTGTTGAATTTCTTTTTTTACTTGTTTGGTTCTGTAGTGGGAAAGATGATCTGCAGGCTGTCCATGGAAGCCCAATCCAGGCCCCATATCGAGGCATTTTAAAATGATAATCTTCAGACTAACAACAATATTTGTATATGTCCTTGGCACTCATTATTTTGATATAGGTGCCAACCTAAAATATTTAAATCATTCAAAGCAGCATAGGCGGCACTCTATTAGTTGAAAACTTCATTAGTGAACTTGCAAAACTTCATAATTGTGTTAACAATTATTAAAAAGTATCATTTTTCCAACTTCACAGTTCACATATTGCACTTTGAACAATAATTGTTTAGCAATAGATTCCACTTAAAGTACTTTTCCGTCCTATTACAGACTTTTTTCGATGGAATCTCGTTATTGCCATGATGTGATGTTTAGCGACTATTGTTAAACAATTAAGTTTCAAAGTGCAATATGAACTGTGAAGCCACTAAAAAATCTAAATCATGCTTTTTAATATTTGCTAACATATTAATAAAGTTTTGCAAATTTGCAAAGATTGCATCCTATGCTGCTTTGATAGACCAACGACAAGTCACCGAGAAAACGACTGCCTAAAATCCCTAGTCCCTGATCGGTACACGTAGACTTCTATTACACGTTTTTTTATAGAACATTTTTTTCTCCAGAAAATGCAATTTAACAACCGGCTAGTGACAAATAATTTCAGTTACTTGCATATTAAGGACAATAAAACATCTGCCTTTTAGGTACAGGAAGAGCCTATGTGGATGCCAGTAAACAGAAAATCTTTAAAAAGTTCTTAAAATGTGATACATTAAAATGAATTGAAATATTTTGTTTGTATTCTTAATGGGAATTTCCTGTTCTAGTAAGTAAAGCTTATTCATTGTATTATGAAAAATTATGCAATTTTGTAATATGCTTTCAGTATCAATTCTCAATTGTTTTGAAGATCTGCTTTTCATCCCTTAGCGCAGCAGCCAATTTTGACCCTCCTGACAGAGCCCCATTTTTCGTAAACATCATTTTTATTAAATTTTACAATAACAAAAACATATAATAACTGTCCATTAGATGAGATACTACTCGACACACAAAGAAATAATATAAGGCATCATTACTACAGATAAGAAAAGTACTAAGCAATGAAAGTACAAAATAGCACTAATGACATACTTTGGTATCATAATAATAAGAATGAAGCAAATGAAGTCTCCATCTTCACTAAAGAAAGAAAGAGCCCCATTTTTAAAATTTGACATGTGTCACTTCTGTGGAAATAACTTTTTATTGCTTTTACCTATTGATGTAATTCAGAGAATGTTTTTTTGTGACACATTGTACTTAAAGTTAGTAATGCTTTTAGTCCATATAATCCTTGTTTATTTGTGAGAAATATCAACATACTGTGAAAATACCAGTTAAATGCAACTCCATATTGATTCCCCTGATTTTGCAGGTGTTAGAGATCCCATATGTGGCCCTACTGTGCTACTTGGCTCAACCACAAGCCTCAGAATAGTAGGAGCAACTACTGGATTTTGGGGGCTCATTTTCATCAGGATTTTCTTTAGGCACCATTACAGGTTTGTGAAGACCTTAAAGGGGGTTTGCCAGGACGTGCCTTATCTGCTAAGAATCAAATGTAAACAAGCCATGCTGAGCTGAGAGAGAGAAAGGCACAGCCAGAGCACAGAGCCGTGCATAAGGGATCGTGTGAAATGTTCACTCAAATAATCACACTATAACTAGTGGATTCTGTATACAAAAGACAACATATTTCTACCCGGTGCCTTGAAAGCTTCTTCAGCTCTTTCATCAGATAAGAAGTGTTCTCTGCGCAAGCCCGGCCAGCAGCTCTTGTCAGGTCGTATCTAATAGAAGCTTTTAAGTAACTAAGGGAAGGTAAGGCAGCCTGTAGCTCTCTCAGACTGCAATTTTTGTAATCACATATATTTAGAAAAGTGATTAAATACCCATTTTGGAGGATCCCACATCAACATTACATAGTGGCAAAACCCCTTTAAGGTGCTAAAACTTAATAAGCACTCCTAAAAAGATCTTATTTTGGAAACTAAACCTCTTAAGGAATATATCCAGGGGTGTAGTGAACATATCGATCCCATAGGTGTTTCACAAATGTTTGTACTTCTATGCATTGTAACTGTCAATCTCTATGCCTGGCTGAGCCCTCAGGGCATGGCCATGCATAGTGTCATCACAGGCTGCCCAGAAGCTTTTGTTAGGCTTCTGGGCTGCTAGGGAGATATCGGCACCCACAATCATGTCACATTGGTGCTGGTGAAGAGGCAGTGCTTTGTCTTCCTCTTAGCTGCTTGTGACTGATTGTGACTGACAGCGCAGCTAAGGGGTTAATATGCCATATGTCTACTTTATGTAGGCATCATCTGTTAACCTTCCTTTATTCTTTTGAGGACATTTAAAGGCCTATAAATTTAGCAGCAATTTTCCAAATTTTTAAGAACATTTCCTAAACAAATTTATGTATGGACCAGTTCAGTTCCATAGTACCTTTGAGGGGCCTGTATACTGGACACCCTAAAAAAGACTACATTTTAACAACTGCAAACCCCAAAAAATTAATACTGGATCTTGGAGTTTTTTAATATATTTTCCCGACATAATTTCAGGTGTGCAGAGGCCTAGAGCTGTCAAAACAAAAAAGCATCCCCCAAACCTATTTTTGAGCTACACTCAAAAATTCATCTAGAGGTGTATAGAGCATTTTGTCCCCACAGGTGTTTTAACAAAGCGTAGCATTTTTTTTTTGTTTTTACAGCGTGACCATGTCTCTGCATTTTTGCCTCCTCATTTTATGGATTTTTGATGTTTAATAAAGAAGTGATTTTATCTTCACCTTTTCCATCCTGATAATGCTGTCTGGGTCTTTTTTTTTTATTCTTTGCCATAGGGCGTTATGCGACAAACTTTGAATGTGCCAAAGTTTGGTGCGAAACTGCCATACAAATCCATACCATGTCTGAGACAAAGGGAAGCCTGAATGAAAACTGTCTAGATGTAAGAGTTTCTTGGTTGCCCTATAGGAGCTCCCCTTTCATTTTTTCAGAGCATTATATGAAAGGTAACCTGTGATTGATTGCTACGGGCAACAAAGAAAGTCTTACACCAAGACTGTTTATATACATGAGGCCCAAAGTGTTGCGTGTAGTGCAGACTGCGCACAGTTTTAGCGTATGACTGTTCATACATCTGTTGGACAGGGCTACAACAGTTGTTTGGCTCAAAGTATGCCAGAAAACTGGCACAGCCCTGTTCATATGTCGGCCCATTTTTTTGTGTCACCATATTCTGAAAGTAGTAACGTTTTGGATTTTTTTCATCAACATAGCTGTGTGGGGGCTTTTTTTTTGCAGAATCGATTAACTTTTTGATTGGTACTATTTTAGGATTCCCATGACTTTTTGACCACTTTTTATTGTGGATATTTGGAGGCTGTTCATTCAGCCTCCAAATATCCACAATAAAAAGTGGTCAAAAAGTCAGTCCTGATTTTTAATGTTTATTTCTCACCGTGAGGTATAAATGACATGTTAATTTTCTAGTTCAATATAATTACAGCAATATCAAATTTACAATGCATTGCAAGCATTTTCATACCCCTTGAACTTTGCTTCATTTTTAAATGTTACAGCCTCAAATTTACTGTATTTTATTGATATTTTATGTGATAGAGCAACATAAAGTAGCAAGTATATGTGAGGTGTAAAGAAAATGATACCTGATTTTGCAAATTAAAAAAAGTTTAGTATTCAACCCTCTGTATTCCGATACCCCTAAATAAAATCCAATGTGGTCAATTGCCTTTAGAAGTTACTTAAGTAGTAAATAGAGTACATCTGTATGTAACTGCAGCTTTTTGTTAATGTGTCAGCGGTCTGTTAGAGAACATTCATAACAATAATGAAATCCAATGACATAATAAAATCCAAAGGACACACCAGACAGTTCAGGGATAAAGTTGTGGCAAAGTATTTTGCAGAGTTAGGTTTTTTAAAAAAGCACAAGCTTTGAACATCTCACATAGCACTGTTCAATCCATTGTCTGTAAATGGAAGGAGTATGGCACAACCGCTAACCTACCAAGACCTGGCCATTCACCTAACCTGACAGCCATAGGTGTAACTTTCGGGGGATACGGAGGGGACTGGTCCCCCCCCCCCCACACTTTTTTCTTGGTGGGGTGTGGTCTCCCAACTTTTTAGTCACTTCAATAAAAAATAATCCATATGAATGCATGAGAATACGGTAAGTGGGGAGAGCAGAGCACAGAGGAGGAGGAAGTTAACCCTTTGCCTCCTATATTTCTGTGCATCTTGGGGGACAGGGTAGGTGGCAGGCTCAAGTGTCAGTGCAGAGTGAGAGCAGTGCTGATTGGTAGAGCAGGAGTCAGCAGGGGCTGCTTCACCAATCATTACGCTGCTCACAGTTCAGCACCCTCTGTATCTGGGGCTATATCTTTCCCTCCCATTGTATACCACTTCCCCTATGCTCAGCCCTCATCAGAAGAAGAGAAGCTCTTGCCGAATGCCAACTGCACCAAACTACAGGAGACAGGTAAGGAGGGGACAAGGGTGCTATGCCTTGTGTGTGCATGTGAGTAGGGTATGTACTGTATATGTGAGATGTGTATATACTGTACAGCCATGTATTTAGCCATGTCATGTCTTCCCTGCACTTACGCGCCGGGGAAAATGAAAGTGAATGGGGCCGGCCCCACAGCATTTTATAAGTGGACTGGCCAGCGCGTACTTCTAAAACACCCGGCATATAGCAGAGTGCACAGTACGCCCCACTATAAACCAAAAT